>ONZH01013366.1:0-180052 GCA_900303285.1 Rhinella marina
AACAACTCACTCTCAGAAAGCAGCACTGTGCAGTCCTAGCATTAGTTGCAGGGAGAAAGTCACCCTCCCGCCCACTCCTGCAGCTGACAGTTGATTTTTACCTTCATTTTTTCAATCGTCAGAGTGGAAGGGTCTGACCGAGTCGGGGGCGTAGCTTAGCGGGACCTGGGGGTTGGGCTTTTAAGTCCTTCTTTTGAGGGTGGCTTGAATTACAGGTCAATGCCATGGTAATTTATGAGAAAACACAGTGGGTAGCAGTGGAAGAAAACATCTTTTGTTAATAATATGTGAAATTTACATTATATTAGGTAATGATTGATGATGAGTTAGTCTAAAACACAAGTTATGTTTAGGGTAACTAGAATACCCCTCTAACAGTGTCATCCACAGTGCTCTGTCCCTTTAAAGCTGACCTACAGCAGTGAAGGAAAATGGCTGGGTTGTTATAGAAACCTGGTGAAACTGTGTGTATATGGAGGCTAAGGGCCTGCGAGCTTCTATTGGCTGATAAGGGTCATGTGACCAGGCTTCTATTGGCTAATCCATTTTTTGGGAATATCTCAGGAACAGTACATTCTGGAGAGCTGAGACGCGTTCTAAAACCATTTCGGACTCTTACACATACACTCAGCTTTATATATTAGATGAGATATATTTGTGTGTGTGTATATATACAGTACAGACCAAAAGTTTGGACACACCTTCTCATTAAAAGAGTTTTCTGTATTTTCATGACTATGAAAATTGTAGATTCACACTGAAGGCATCAAAACTATGAATTAACACATGTGGAATTATAGACTTAACAAAAAATGTGAAACAACTGTAAATATGTCTTATATTCTAGGTTCTTCAAAGTAGCCACCTTTTGCTTTGATTACTGCTTTGCACACTCTTGGCATTCTCCTGATGAGCTTCAAGAGGTAGTGACCTGAAATAGTTTTCACTTCACAGGTGTGCCCTGTCAGGTTTAATAAGTGGGATTTCTTGCCTTATAAATGGGGTTGGGACCATGAGTTGTGTTGGGCAGAAGTCAGGTGGATACACAGCTGATAGTCCTACTGAATAGACCGTTAGAATTTGTATTATGGCAAGAAAGCAGCTAAGTAAAGAAAAACTAGTGGCCATCATTACTTTAAGAAATGAAGGTCAGTCAGTTCGAAAAATTGGGAAAACTTTGAAAGTGTCCCCAAGTGCAGTCGCAAAAACCATCAAGCGCTACAAAGAAACTGGCTGACATGAGGACCGCCCCAGGAAAGGAAGACCAAGAGTCACCTCTGCTGCGGAGGATAAGTTCATCCGAGTCAACAGCCTCAGAAATCGCAGGTTAACAGCAGCTCAGATTAGAGACCAGGTCAATGTCACACAGAGTTCTAGCAGCAGACACATCTCTACAACAACTGTTAAGAGGAGACTGTGTGCAGCAGGCCTTCATGGTAAAATAGCTGCTAGGAAACCACTGCTAAGGACAGGCAACAAGCAGAAGAGACTTGTTTGGGCTAAAGAACACAAGGAATGGACATTAGACCAGTGGAAATCTGTGCTTTGGTCTGATGAGTCCAAATTTGAGATCTTTGGTTCCAATCACCGTGTCTTTGTGCGACGCAGAAAAGGTGAACGGATGGACTCTACATGCCTGGTTCCCACCATGAAGCATGGAGGAGAAAGTGTGATGGTGTGGGGGTGCTTTGCTGGTGATACTGTTGGGGATTTATTCAAAATTGAAGGCATACTGAACCAGCATGGCTACCATAGCATCTTGCAGCGGCTTGCTATTCCATCAGGTTTGCGTTTAGTTGGACCATCATTTATTTATCAACAGCACAATGACCCCAAACACACCTCCAGGCTGCGTAAGGGCTATTTGACCAAGAAGAAGAATGATGGGGTGCTACGCCAGATGACCTGGCCTCCACAGTCACCAGACCTGAACCCAATCGAGATGGTTTGGGGTGAGCTGGACCGCAGAGTGAAGGCAAAAGGGCCAACAAGTGCTAAGCATCTCTGGGAACTCCTACAAAACTGTTGGAATACCATTTCAGGGGACTACCTCTTGAAGCTCATCAAGAGAATGCCAAGAGTGTGCAAAGCAGTAATCAAAGCAAAAGGTGGCTACTTTGAAGAACCTAGAATATAAGATATATTTTCAGTTGTTTCACACTTTTTTGTTAAGTATATAATTCCACGTGTTAATTCATAGTTTTGATGCCTTCAGTGTGAATCCACAATTTTCATAGTCATGAAAATACAGAAAACTCTTTGAATGAGAAGGTGTGTCCAAACTTTTGGTCTGTACTGTATATATCTTCTTATATTATAAAAATTAGTTTCTGTCTGTCTGTTCTTTATGCACGACAAAACTACTTGCCCGATCTTCACCAAATTCAGCACACAGGTACATCAGGTGTCCGGGAAGGTTTTAGACCGGGTCTCAGCTCTCTAGGACGTACCGCTCCTGAGATATTCCCAAAAAATGACCTACATTAGCCAATATTAGCCTGGAAGTCTTTCTCTTCAAATCCCAACTGCCATACTCTCCACATCTACACTGGTTTCCATAACAACCCAACCAGGTAATTAGCAGCCAGCTGAGGAGCTCAGTTAAATAGCTCCCCAAAACACAATTCAGTGCTTACTTGCCCTGGCGCAGCCTGCTTCTTACACACATACATACAGTTTTACTCCAGGTTTCCATAACAACCCAGCCATTTTCCTTCACTGCTGTAGGTCAGCTTTAGGCTTGGGTTACACAATGACTATAAGTCGCACAACACATAGGGCACAACTACACTGCGACATTGATGTCGTGCAACAATTCGCGCATAGCAAATGTGGTGCCAATATTCAAAAAGGGTCCAAAAACAGAGTCTGGAGACTATAGGCTGGTAAGTTTAACATCTGTCGTGGGTAAACTGTTTGAGGCTTTTCTAAGAGATGCTAATCTTGGAGTACCTCAATGAAAACAAGCAAATAACTCCATATCAGCATGGCTTCATGAGGGATTGGTCATGTCAAACCAATTTAATCAGTTTCTATGAGGAGGTAAGTTCTAGACTGGACCGTGGCGAATCAATGGATGTCGTATATCTGGACTTCTCCAAAGCATTTGACACAGTACCACATAAAAGGTTAGTATATAAAATGAGAATGCTTGGCCTGGGAGAAAATGTCTGTATGTGGGTAAGTAACTGGCTCAGTGATAGAAAACAGAGGGTGGTTATTAACGGCACATATTCAGACTGGGTCACTGTCACTAGTGGGGTACCACAGGGGACAGTTTTGGGCCCTATTCTCTTCAATATATTTATTAATGATCTTGTAGAAGACTTGCACAGTAAAATATTAATTTTTGCAGATGACACTAAACTGTGTAAAGTAATTAACACAGAAGAGGACAGTACACTGCAACAGATGGATCTGGATAGACTGGAGGCTTGGGCAGAGAAGTGGTAGATGAGGTTTAACACTGACAAATGTAAGGTTATGCATATGGGTAGGAATAATGCAAGTCACCAGTACATATTAAATGGTAAAATATTGGGTAACTCTGACATGGAAAAGGACCTAGGAATTTTAGTGAACAGCAAACTAAGCTGTAGAAACCAGTGTCAGACAGCTGCTGCCAAGGCCAATAAGATAATGGGTTGCATCAAAAGAGGCATAGATGCCCGTGATGAGAACATAGTCCTGCCACTTTACAAATCACTAGTCAGACCACATATGGAGTACTGTATACAGTTGTGGGCTCCTGTGAACAAGGCAGACATAGCAGAGCTGGAGAGGGTTCAGAGGAGGGCAACTAAATTAATAACTGAAATGGGTGGACTACGGTACCCAGAAAGATTATCAAAATTAGGCTTATTCACTTTAGAAAAAAGACGACTGAAAGGAGATCTAATAACGATGTATAAATATATGAGAGGTCAGTACAGAGATCTCTCCCATGATCTATTTATCCCCAGGACTGTGACGAGGGGACATCCTCTGCGTCTGGAGGAAAGCAGGTTTGTACACAAACATAGAAAAGGATTCTTTACGATAAGAGCAGTGAGACTATGGAACTCTCTGCCTGAGAAGGTGGTGATGGTAAGTTCACTAAAAGAGTTCAAGAGAGGCCTGGATGTATTTCTGGAGGGTAATAATATTACAGGTTATAGTTACTAGAGATGGGTCATTGATCCAGGGAGTAATTCTGATTGCCTGATTGGAGTCGGAAAGGAATTTTTTTCCCTAAAGTGGGGAAAATTGGCTTCTACCTCACAGGTTTTTTTTTCCTTCCTCTGGATCAACTTGTAGGAAAACAGGCCGAACTGGATGGACAGATGTCTTTTTTCGGCCTTATAAACTATGTTACTATGTATAGTGTTGCACTGTGACATGCTGCGACTACGGCGCGACAGTCGCACAAAAATCCATCTTGAATGGATTTTTTTGCGACTGTCATGTCGCAGTATGTTGCAATAAGGCTACTTTCACACTTGCGTCTGCAGGATCCATTTGTGAGATCCGTCCAGGCTCTCACAAACGGATCCGTCCTGATAATGCATCTGTTCAGAACGGATCCGTTTGTATTATCTTTTACATAGACAAGACGGATCCGTTCTGAACTCCATTGAAAGTCAATGGGGGACGGATCCGTTTACTATTGTGCATGAGTAAATGGATCCGTTCCCATTGACTTACATTGTAGTCATGACGGATCCGTCTCCATTCCGCTCAGTGAAGCGGACACCAAAACGCTGCCTGCAGCGTTTTGGTGTCCGTCTCCAGAGCGGAATGGAGACGGAACGGAGGCAAACTGATGCATTCTGAACGGATCCTTATCCACTCAGAATGCATTAGGGTAAAACTGATCAGTTCAGGACCGTTTGTGAGAGCCTGGGACAGATCTCACAAACGGATCCTGCTGACGCAAGTGTGAAAGTAGCCTAAATCGCAGTGCGCCACTATAGTCTACCATTATAAAAATTGTTGTGCGACAAAATGTCACATGAGACGTCATCGTGTAGCCCTAGCCTTAAAGAGCTAGGGTGCTGTGGATGTTATTGTTAAGGGGGCAGGCCTCTGTGAAGGTCACTGTTAAAGGAGTGGGCACTGTGGAGGTCACTGTTAAGGTAGCAGGGTACTGTGAGGTCAATGTTAAGGGAGCAGGGTACTGTGGAGATTACTGGGTTACTGTTATGGGAACAGGGTACTGTGGTAGTCACTGTTAAAGGGACAGGTGCTGTGGAGGTCTCTGTTAAAGGGGCAAGGAACAGTGGAGGTCACAGATAAGGAGACGGTCCCCTATGGAGGGCAGTGTTAAGGTGAGGGCCCCTGAGGATGTCACTGTCAAAGTGGGGTGCTGTAAAACTCACCGTTAAAGGGGCGGGCTGCTGTGAAGGACAAAGTTAAGGGTATGGGCTGCTATGGAGGTCCTATTTTAAGGAGATGGGGCACTGTGAGGGGGTCAGTGTTAAGGGGTAGGGGGCTGTGGCGTTCACTGTTAAGGGGCGGGGTACTGTAGAGGTCACTATCATAGGGGGATGTGGAGTTCACTGTTAAGGGGGCGGAGTGCTGTAGAGGTCACTGTTATTGGCGATACTGATCTTTTAACTACACACAAAAACATTAAATGAAATAGATGAAATACACCTGTGTGAAGCAGGGTCCTTCTGCTCATCTCTTATGACCTGTATTAGCCAATATTAGCCTGGAAGCCTCTCTCTTCAAATCCCAACTGTCATACTCCCCACAGACACACACAGGTTTAGTGCAGGTTTCCATAACAACCCAGCCATTTCTCTTCACTGCTTTAAAAGGGGCAGAGCGCTGTGGATGACACTGTTAAAGGGGTGTTCCGGTTACCATAAATATAACTTATGTTTTAGACTAATTTTAGATAGACCATTGAGTAGTAATAAAAGATGTATTCTTCCACTGCTACCCACTGTTTCCTCATAAATTACCATGGCATCGACCTGTAATTTAGGCCACCCTTCAAAGAAGGACTTAAAACACCCGCCCCAGGTCTCGCTAAGCCACGCCCCCGACCCGTCAGGTCAAGCCCCTTCCCACTCTGCAGCCAATGGGGATTGAAAAAAATGAAGGTGAAAATCAACTTCTGTCAGCTGCAGTGGTGGGTGGGAGGGTGACTCTCTCTGCAACGTCACACACAAATATTAAAGGGGTATTCCCATCTCACAAATGTAGTTTGTATAGTTAGATATAGCCATACCAATATTTTGACTAATAGAATGTATTTATATAAAATGTACCGTTTAGAAGATTTTCCTATTTGTATAGGCATTGTCTCACACACATCAGTCAGGCCGTTGCCCCTAGTTACGGCCACCGCAGCCGTGTAGTAGTGGTGGCTGGCTTATTCTCATTCAAACCCGCTCTGAGGTAACTGCTGTATTGTGAACGCACATTACATGAGCATGCAGAGACACATCTTAGGCTACTTTCACATCTGCATTTTGGAAGCTACAAGTCCAAAACACAATGGTCAGGATCCGTCCAAAACTCAGACTTTATAAACGGATCCTGCTCCATAGAGATGAATTGATCTTGGAACAGGATCCGTTTCTCTGCGTTTTGAAAGCGCAGACAAAAATGCTACAACCCTAAGATGTGTCTCCGCATGCTCATACAATGTGCGTTCACAATACAGCAGTTACCTCAGAGCGGGATTGAACAAGAGCAAGCCGGCCACGACTACTACATGGCAGTGGTGGCCGTAACTAGGGGCAACGGCCTGACTGATGTGTGTGGGACAATGCCTATACAAATAGACAAATCTTCTAAACAGTACATTTTATATAAATACATTCTATTAGTAATAATATTGGTATGGCTATATCTAACTGTACAAACTACATTTGTGAGATGGCAATACCCCTTTAAATGAAATAGATGAAATATACCCGTGCAAAGCGATGTTTTCTTCCACTGCTACCCACTGTGTTTCCTCATAAATTACCATGGCATTGACCTGTAATTCAGGCTACCCTCAAAAGAAGGACTTAAAAGCACCCCCACTCCCCAAGGTCCTGCTAAACCACTCCCCCGACCCGATCAGGCCACGCCCCCTCACACTCCGCAGCCAATGGAAAAATGAAGGTAAAAATCAATTTCTGTCCTTCTGCTAGTGTGTGTGTGTATATTATATATACTGTATATATATATATATATATACACACACACACACACACACTCGCAGAAGGACCCGGATTTGGCTGGGTATATTTCATCTATGTAATTAACCTCTACAGCCCCCACCCCTTAACTTTGACTTTCACAACAGCCTGCCCCTTTAACAGTGAGTTCCACAGTATCTCACCCCCTTGACAGTGACCTCCACATGGGCCCGCCCCCTTAACAGTGACCTCTACAGCACCCGCCTCTCAACACTGATGATAGTTTACAGTACCCTTAACTGACTTCCACCATTCCCGCCCCCCTTAGCAGAGACCTTCACAGCGATTGCCCCTTTAACAGTGAATGCCACAGAACCCTGATCCCTTAACATTGACCTCCACAGTGCCTGCCCCTTTAACAGTGACCTCCAAAGCAGCCTGCCCCCTTAACAGTAACATCCACAGCGCCCTTCCCTTTAACTGTGACCTCAACATCAGCTAGGGTGGCCACTGGCTTCACCCCAGAAAGCCGGACCTCACCGGACATGCCCCCAAATGTGAAGGCACACCCCTAAACATGAAGCCACACACCCTGGCTCCTTGAAGACACAGAGGAGAAGAAGTAGTTCCTGACCGGAAGGTGAGCTAGGGACAGCCTGGTGCTTCTCTCCCCCTCAGTCAGCCACAAGGAGCCATGTCTGCGGGTCTAGTGACTGACAGTGGGTGAGAGAAGCCTCAGTCAGTTAACTGCAGCTCACAACGCTGCTGTCTGAGCGTGAGCCACTGAGGGTGGACATCCCTGCGTCCGTCCAGGCATTGCACCGGACGGAGGACAGGAAGCCAGAAAACCAGACTGGCCACCACCCCCAGGCACACTAAGACAACTTCTGTCAGCTGCAGGGGTGGGAGGGAGGGTGACTTTCTCTTTGCAGCTCATGCTCAAACTGCACAGTGCTGGTGTCTGAGAGTGAGCTGTTCAAAAGGACATCCCTGTGTCCGCCCAGGCCCTCCGCCGGACAGAGGATAGGGAGTCTGAAAGCCGGACTATCTGGCCTAAAACCAGACCTCTGGCCACCCTAGGGGTAGGCTGCTGTGACGGTGGCCAGACGTCCGGACTGTCAGGCCTAAAACCGGACCTCTGGCCACCCTAGGGGCAGGCTGCTGTTACGGTGGCCAGACATCCGGACTGTCAGGCCTAAAACCGGACCTCTGGCCACCCTAGGGGCAGGCTGCTGTCAAGGTCACAGTTAAAGGGACGGTCCGCTATGGATGTCAGTGTTAAGGGGCAGATTGCTGTAAAGGCCACTGTTAAGGGGCGGGTTATTGTGGAAATCCATGTTAACGAGATGGGGTACTGTGGAGGTCACTAATAAAGGGGTGGCCGCCGGGTCCTTTTGCTAATATATATACTCACAAAAAGTTAGGGATTTTTTGCTTTTGGTTGAAATTCATGGAAAACCTAAAAAGTTCACGCTACAGTGATATTATATTATAAAAATAGGGCATTTAAGTAGAAGCATGCAATAGTGATTTCCTCATCTCACAATTTATTGAAACAAAAGCCAACAACAGTGGAGGGTATACTGCCATAAAAAAATGTCAATGTCTCAATAACTTGTCAGGCGGCCATGAGCATCAATTACAACTTGACAAGGACATCTCATGCTGTTCACAAGTTGACTTATTTTTTACTGAGGCATGGCATCCCACTCTTCTTGAACGGCAGTCCTCAGGTCATTGAGGTTCTGGGGTACAGAATTACGAGTCTCTACACGGCAACTCAGCTGATCCCATAGGCTTTAAATGGGATCACTCCATCTGAGGTACCCCAGTCTCCAGCAGCCGTTTCCTAATGATGCAACCTTGATGAGCTAACGCATTGTTGCCCATGAAGATGAAATTAGGCCTGTGTTCATACAGAGGCACAATGACTGGATAAATGATGTTGTTCAAGTAGTATGGGCTTGTCACTGTACCATTCACAAAGTGTAGGGCAGTTCTGTGTCGACTAGACACACCTGCCCACACTGTAACACCCCCACCACCAAAGGCTCATCTGGTGACAACAGTGGCTGATGCATACAACTTTACTTGATGTCTCCAACATTGTTGGTGCCATCATCTCTGCTTAGTGTGATTTTTTTAGTTAACAGAACTTTTTAGTTAACAGAACTTATGCCTACTGGTCTTTCGTCCAGCATAGAAGCTGTTTGACCCATGCAAGAGACGAAGCCTGTGCCTGATGGTGTGGTCAGGTACCCTTGCAGGTCGTCTAGCACGCAGATATAAATGATTTCGAATGGTCTGACGTGACACTTGGGTGCCTCTCGTCTCCCTTAACCCTTTCAGTACCAAGCCACTTTTCACCTTACATCCGAGGCCGATTTATGAAAATCTGACATGTGTCACTTTATGTGGTAATAACTTTAGAACGCTTTTACTTATCCAAGCCATTCTGACACTGTTTTCTCGTGACACATTGTACTTCATTGAAACAGGTCTGGTCGCACTCTTGTTTATATCATGAATGTAGTAACAGGAGACGGTTCCCAAACAGAGTAGTATGAGAAAATAAAGTTCCTGTACTCTCAAGATTGCTTCAATAGAATATCGTTTTATTTTCCACATGCGGGTACAAATACAGCTTGTATAAACGTTTTCGGCAAAGCCTTCGTCAGATTGCTGCAATAACATGTAGATACAGTACATTAGGTAAAATGCAATCAAAATAACACATAGTAAACGATGAAACAAAGTAAGAAGAAAAAAATAGAAGAAAGAAAATGCTAAATTTAAAAAAAACCAGGTGGGTACGTAATCACGTTAGATAAACATTCATATTGGCAAGAAATTGGATGCATGGTTATAACAAGTACAAATGTGTATCCCTGGATAGCTCATTCGTACGCATATGCAATTTAATACCTATTCGCGACCGCCCCCCTTTGCGTACCATGCCTCGCTTTCACAACTCCTTACGTACGCAACTAACTCATTCATACGCATGCGCAGTTACGTACGCGTCAAGGAACTCAGAATCTCTCCTCCCCCACGCTGGCCTGGTAAATCCTAACAACACACGTGGATACAGATACGCGCCTACATAAACTCCAGCCAGCGCATACCAGCAAGCGCAGTCCATACAGGGCTTTAGCCCAAGCTTCATCGCGCTTTAGGAGGCCACAGCACCCATTACCACTGCCGCTTCGCACAAGCTTACTCTAAGGCAGATGATCCACTTTCCCTGCGGTCATTACAGGTATTACTATTAAATATTTTCTTAGTTGTATCTACATGGATATGATTTCTCACTTGGGCCACATGTTCCTTTATGTTCTTGACGTCTATTTACTTTGTCATTGCTATTTTCCTTAATCCAGTTCATCTTGTACATCCAGGGATACACATTTGTACTTATTATAACCATGCATCCAATTTCTTGCCAATATGAATCAGTTTGTTATCTAACGTGATTACGTACCCACCTGTTTTTTTTTAATTTTGCATTTTCTTTCTTCTATTTTTTTCTTCTTACTTTGTTTTATCATTTACTATGTGTTATTTTGATTGCACTTTACCTAATGTACTGTATCTACATGTTATTGCAGCAATCTGACAAAGGCTTTGCCGAAAACGTTTATACAAGCTGTATTTATACCTGCATGTGGAAAATAAAACAATATTCTATTGAAGCAATCTTGAGAGTACAGGAACTTTATTTTCACATTGTACTTCATACCTCATATTTCGCCTTTATTTATGAAAAAATTCAAAATTTACCAAAAATTTTGAAAAAGTCGCAATTTTTAAAATTTACATTTCTCTGCTTTTAAAACAGAAAGTGATACCTCATAAAATATTTATTACTTAAGATTCCCCATATGTCTACTTTATGTTGGCATCATTTTGTAAATGTAATTTTATTTTTTGAGGAAGTTAGAAGGCTTAGAAGTTTAGAAGCCATTTTTCAAATTTTCAAGAAAATTTCCCAAACTTTTTTTTTTGAGCGCAAATTCAGTTATAAAGTGATTTTGAGGGGCTTACCTAATGGAAACCACCCATAAATGACCCCATTTAAGAAACTACCCCCACTTTAAATTATAAAAAACTGATGTTACAAACTTTGTTAACCCTGGAAGTGTTCCACAAGAATTAAAGGAAAATGGAGGTGAAATTTCAAAATTTCACTTTTTTGGTATATTATTCATGTTAATTTTTTTTTTTGCAACACAGCAAGGGTTAACAGCAAAATAAACCTCAATGTATATTACTCTGATTCTGCAGTTTACAGAAATACCCCATATGTGGTGGTAAAGTACTCTATGGGCATGTGGCAATTTTCAGAAGGAAAGGAGCGCCATATGGATTTTGGAGGCAGATTTTGAATGGTTTTTAGGCGCTATTTTATATTTAAAGAGACTCTGACGTACTGGACGTTTCCCCGTACTGTGGAAACCCTCAAAAAGTGAGCCCATTGTGGAAACTACACCCCTTAAAGAATGTATTACGGGAGGTACTGACCACTTTGACCCCCTAAGCGTTTTACGGAATTTGGAAACACTTGGCTGTGAAAATGAAAAGTTTTCAAGTAAAATGATGTTTTTGCCCCACATTTTTCATTTTCACAAGGGGTAACAGGAGAAAAAGGACCCCATAATTTGTTACCCATTTTCTCCTGAATACGTTAACACCCCATATATGGTGGTAAACTGCTGTAGGGGCACATTGCGGGATTCAGAACAGAAGGAGCGCTATATGGCTTTTGCAGCGAAGATTTTGATGGATTGGTTTGCAGGTTGGTTTTTATTTTTTAAGTGATGAGAGATGAGGGGACGTTCTCATTGGTACCATTTTGGGGTACATAAGACTTTTTGATTTCTTGGTATTACACTTTTTGTGAGGAATGTTTTAAAAAATTTGCTGTTTTGGCAGCTATTTAAAGTTTTTTTTTTTTAAAAAAAAATTTTTTTTACAGCATTCACCTGAGGGGGCAAATCATGTGATATTTTTACAGAGCAGATTGTTATGGATGCCACGATACCCAATACGTCTATAAATTTTTATTTTTCTTAAGTTTTACACAGTGAAAGCCTTTTTGAATAGAATAAAATCTTGTTTTTGTGTTGCCATTTGCTGAGAGCCATGTTTTTTTTATTTTGCGGGCGATTGTCTTAGGTAGCATCTCATTTTTTGCGGGATGAGATGACGGTTTGATTGGTACCATTTTGGGGTACATAAGACTTTTTGATCATTTGGTATTACACTTTTTGTGAGGCAAGGTGACAAAAAATGGCTGTTTTGGCACAGTTTTTAATTTTAAAAAAATTACAGCATTCAGCTGAGGGGGTCATCTCATGTGATATTTTTATAGAGCAGGTTGTTAAGGACGCGGCAATACCTAATATGTCTATTCATTTTTATTTTTGTTAAGTTTTACACAGTGAAAGCCTTTTTGAACAGAATAATATCTTATTTTTGTGTTGCCATTTTCTGAGAGCCCTAGGTGAGATCCAGGTGGCTGGATCTCACAGGCTTCCGTAGACGGCAGCGCCAATGCCTAAGGAAGGCATCGGGCTGCCTACCCTGCCATCGGGTCCCCGTCACAGCAGCGCGTGGACCCGATGGACATCTTAACCCTTCAGGATACCACCGATGCCGGCGCGTACAGCAGAGGTCTGCCTATCAGCCACTGCCGGACCCCTGCAGCTGATCAGGCGAGCGCAGCTCCTGCACCCGCATGATCAGAGCGCCGTAGCAGTATGGCGCTGGGATTTTTGTCATGTAAGGCGCTGGTATCCTAAGGGTTAAATGTGCTTAAAGTTGTGTAGCATTCATCATTCGGTTCCACAGGGCATTGTTCACAATTAAGCAGTCATCAGTGTCGGATGTGGCCAAAGGACGTCCACTTCTATGCCTTTCTGTGACTCTTCCATTCTCTCTGTATCTCTGTTTCAACCTGCTGATAATACTCGGTGACACTCTAAGCTCGGTGGCCACTTCCATCTAAGAACATCCAGCTTGAGACCTCGCAATGGTGAGGCATTGTTGATCAATTGATAGGTTTCATCTTGGTCTCCTGATGTCAAAATGTGAACAGCATGATGAGGAGGACTGTTTAAATATCAATTCTAATTGTTGTGAATGTTGATGTTAAGCTCCTTGTTAGAGAACAGCAAGTTGTGCAAAAAGGTTAGAGTGAATTTTATGTTCATTCAGAAATTTCATCCAGCGGTAATTAGGTTTTCCAGAACCCATGACAGCACCATAGAGAGATGGATCCGCCGCCCACAACTGGACAGGAAGCCCCAGAGCAATCAAAAAGGGAACACCCACTTCCTCCTTCAGTGTTGATTCCAGAGTAGATCAGTAGTATCCTCAATCAAGCACCAACTCAGGCAGAGTTGTTGATGATGATACAGGTCACCAAGCGATCATTTGGTGACATCTTGCACTACATTCACAGCATTTTTGGACAGGCATCGGTCTGTGTACACCCAATGCCTGTTCTATGAGTTAAAAGGAGTGACAGTGGTGACATTTAGATAGTTTTAACTTTAGTGTTGCTCACTAGTTTTAAAGGTCAGATTAAAAGTTAGTTTTAGGAGTCTCATTATTAATAATAATCTGGGGCAAGAGTTGGTATTAATAGCCGTAGTTGGTGTTTAGTAAACAGAATTCTTATAACGTCCTTTCTCTTTTTCCTTTTTACTTGAAAGACAGAAAACAATTCTCATCAACCATAAGCACCAGGGAGAGAATTAGAGGAGTGCTGTCATGGGTTCTGGAAAACCGAAATACCGGTAAGTGTAATAGTTATTTTTCCCTTTCACCCATGACAGCACCATAGAGAGAGATCCCAGAGAACAAAAACACCCCTAGGGAGGGAAGGTGCTTGAAAGGTATCTTAAGGTAAGAAGACCCAAATGGCTAACAAGAGGTCCAAACAAATAAAAAGTGGAAACAATAACCACTTCTCAACCCAGGATTCCAACTTTATAAAAGAATCCTATAGGGCATTCTCATCAAGTGTTAACATAAATCATAACAGATTTAACAAAACATCTTAGAGAAGTACTTATCTTGACGTAGAACGAGCAAACTGAAGATGATTGCTGAACACAGACTCTTTGGTGCATATTATATTTCTAGACAGATGCCAGGAGAGACCCTTCAAAGGTATGCTTGCTGCACCTTTGAATCTTCAGGGAGCGTGTAGCAGGGAACTCACCCTGCACACTCCCACTCCATGTCCATCAGATGCCAAAATCTCCAAATGTTCTCAGCTGGCATTCCTGATGGAACCCTACCGTGACATCGTTCCGATACTGGAGGAGCCCACGGATCTGCTGCAAGAGGTCCAAAGAGACCCCTGGACCCTTCAGACCTCCTAGGGTCCCTTACCGCACGAAGGACCCCAGCAGACAACCGCAGACCTTCCAGGGACTTCCTGGGAAGATCTAGATTGGCGACAAATATTTATAGGGTTTTGAGCCATACCTCCTGTAGGCCATCCAGACTAAATGGACCAGCCCATCTTCTTACTCCCAACCAGGAGCCATATAGGGCTTTGTTGGTACGCCATATAGTAACATAGTTTGTAAGGCCGAAAAAAGACATCTGTCCATCCAGTTCAGATCCAGGGGAAGGCAAAAAAAACCCTGTGAGGTAGAAGCCAATTTTCCTCACTTTAGGGGGAAAAATTCCTTCCCGACTCCAATCAGGCAATCAGAATAACTCCCTGGATCAACGACCCATCTCTAGTAACTATAACCTGTAATATTATTACCCTCCAGAAATACATCCAGGCCCTTCTTGAACTCTTTTAGTGAACTTACCATCACCACCTCCTCAGGCAGAGAGTTCCATAGTCTCACTGCTCTTACCGTAAAGAATCCTCTTCTTTATGTCTTGTAGGCCATCCAAACAACAAATTCCAGCCCATATCTTCACTCTCCTCTAGGAGACTTATAGGGCTCCAAACCATCTGGTCCAGCCCAGCTTCTCATTCTGCACTAGGAGCATTATAGGGCTTTGTTGGTGTGCTGTGTTTATTGTAGATCATTAAACTACAAACTGTAAATCAGTTATAGCCACCGGACCAGTTCACCATATAGGCATAGCCATCGAGGTAGACTGCTACCAAGACATGGTGGCATCACAGGCACAGCTGGTCATATAGACATCCGCTCAAAGCCAGGTACCGTCATCCAGATACTGTTACAAGAGCCGTCAGTCATCAAGACATAGCGGCACAAGCCGTAAGCACGCAGACCTGGCAACGAAGCCTGCAAAGTAATCAGCTGAACAAACACAACTGCACTATATATGTCCAGAAGCAGACCGCTACAATACAAAGCTGGAGGAGCAGTCATCATGGGCAAGCATAACGAAAAGCAATCAGCTCCATGGGTACATGAGGCCATGAAATAATTGCCCCGTCACAAAGACTGCCAGTTTTACTGTTTTTTTTTTTTGTTTGTTTTTTAATACCACAGGCTCAACGCAGCCCAGATTTTCTAGGCATGGACCCAGGGAAACCGGCCATCCAGGCATACACTCAAGAGCAGTCATCCCGAAAGGCAGCCAGCCCCGAACAGAAAGAACTTCAAGGCAGGCAGACACCAGACAGGCAACGACTCAAAGGAAGGCAGCCGGCCGTGTGGGCACTGACCTAAGGGCAACCGGCGGCACGGGCACGGATTTAAAAGGCAGAAGGTCACAAGTGTTCAACCGACCAGGAATAGAAGCACAGGCGCTCAGCAGCCAGGCTTTTAACGAAGCAGGTATAGATGCCAGACATTCAGCTAAGCAATCATAGATAGACATCTGATCAACTAACCAGCATAGCCGCACAGGCATACAGCCAAGCATGTACAGGCGCACAGGAGATCAGCCAGACAGGAACAGATTCAGTGAAACCAAAATAAGATCAAAGGCATCCAGCCTGAACCCAAGCTGCAGGCAACCAACCAGGCCCCAAAGCCAAGAGGCAGGCCATCCAGGCCCCAAAGCCAAGAGGCAGGCCATCCAGGCCCCAAAGCCAAGAGGCAGGCCATCCAGGCCCCAAAGCCAAGAGGCAGGCCATCCAGGCCCCAAAGCCAAGAGGCAGGCCATCCAGGCCCCAAAGCCAAGAGGCAGGCCATCCAGACCCCAAAGCCAAGAGGCAAGCCATCCAGACCCCAAAGCCAAGAGGCAGGCCATCCAGGCCCTAAAGCCAAGAGGCAGACAACCAGGCCCTAAAGCCAAGTTTGTGAACAGCTTCAGAATTCGTTGAACAGCTTCAGAATACGGTGTGGGCTTTAAAGGAATAGATATTTTTCACACCACACACTACACCCCTTAAAAAATGCCTTAGTGGATGTAGTTTCCAAAATGTTATCACAGGGTGTTGCCATATTCAGGAGAAAATGGCTAACAAAATGTGGAGTGATTTGCTCCTGTTACCCCTTGTGAAAATGAGAAATTTGGGCCAAATCAGTATTTACTAGTAAAATTTTCACAGCCAAGTATTTCTAAATTTCTTGAAACATCTGTTGGGGTTAAGTGCACACTATACCTTTTGAAAAATTCCTTGGGTGTGTGTAGTTTCCATAGGGTCACACATTGTGAGTTTCCACTGTAGGGGTACCTCAGTGTCTCTTATAATCCAACATGGTACCTAAAAACCATCCCAACATAATCTACCCTCCAAAAACCATACGGCGCTCTGCGTTGTGACCATATAGCAGTGTACAAACACATATAGGGTGTTTCTATGAACTGTAGAATCAGGGTCATAAAGATTGAGGTTAGTTTTGTTGTTAAACTTTGTTGCATTACAGGAAAAATTGGATTACAGGATTAAAATGGAAAATGTGTTAAAAAAAAACACTTAAAGGAATGACAGTTTGTAGAATCAGTTTTACATAATTTGAGGGGTAGTTTCCAAAATGAAGTCATTTATGGGTGGTTTCTGTAGTGTATATATATATATATATATATATATATATATATATATTGCCATTAAATTGATCTAATATGGGGGCGTGGCCTGGCGAGCATGTGGTGAGGACGTCTAGAGAGAGAGCTCCCCTGCATATCCTGAAGTTATCCTACTTTTAAAACCTTTAAGCACCCCACCGGAGTGCCCTGCATTGAGAAACAAGACCCCCTCACTCCCACTGTACCTGGGCTGTGCAGTCCGCGGCTCCTCTGCCTGATCGACAGCATCGGAGAGCAGCGCTTCTCCCTGTGCCCTGCGGCTATCTTCTCTTCACTGTGCGGTGAGTTGGGGGAGGAGCGCTGAACGCACTCTGCAATACACTATGTTCCAAATTATTATGCAAATTGGATTTAAGTGTCATAAAGATTAATTTTTTTGTTTTTTAATGAAACTCATTGATAGTATTGTGTCTCAGGGCTCTTTTGATCACTGAAATCAATCTCAGATACCTGTGATAATTAGTTTGCCATGTGAGCCCAATTAAAGGAAAACTGGATGTTCCACAATATTAAGGCTACTTTCACACTAGCGTTTTTAAATTCCGGTATTGAGTTCCGTTATAGGGGCTCAATACCGGAAAAAAACGCTTCAGTTTTGTCCCCATTCATTGTCAATGGGGACAAAACTGAACTGAAGACAACGGAATGCTCCTGAAAGCATTCCGTTCCGTCTTCAGACCGGAGGACAAACCGCAGCATGCTGCGGTTTGCTCTCCGGTCCAGGCATCCGCACCAAGACGGATCCGGAATGACCCCCAATGCAAGTCAATGGGGACGGATCCGTTTGGTGTGGACACACCAGTAATCCGGATCTGTCCTCCATTGATTTCCAATGGGGGGTCATTCCGGATCCGGCATACATACACACAGACATACATACAAACAAACATACAGACATACATAACAGACATACATACATACTCCCGGGACGCCGGCAGAACGTCTTCACGCGCCTCCTGCGCGCTGCGATGACATTTCCCCACTGCGCCCAGCAGAGGGCGCTGTGGGGAATCGTCATCACTGCGCGCAGGAGGCGCGTGAAGACGTTCTGCCGGCGTCCCGGGAGTATGTGAGTATGTATGTATGTCTGTATGTATGTCTGTATGTTTGTTTGTATGTATGTCTGTGTCTTGTTTTAATGTGTGTCATGTGTGGGGCCGGAGCGCTGCTCCGGCTCCACACATGTATAGCGTTAGCACGGATCCGTTGGCACCCTTTAGGTGCCGGATCCGTGCTAACGCTAGTGTGAAAGTAGCCTAAGCAGGACACTGTTTTCAAGTAAAATTGGAAAGAAAAAGGATCTCTCTGCTACCGAAAAGCATCAAATAGTGCAATGCCTTGGACAAGGGATGAAAACATTAGATATTTCACGAAAACGTAAGCGTGATCATCCTACTGTGAAGAGATTTGTGGCTGATTCAGAGCACAGACATGTTCGTGCTGATAAAGGCAGAATGAGGAGGTTTCTGCCAGGCAAGTTCATCGGATTAAGAGAGCAGCTGCTAAAAAGCCATTACAAACCAGCAAACAGATATTTGAAGCTGCTGGTGCCTCTGGAGTCCCTCGAACCTCAGGTGTAGGATTCTTCAAAGGCTTGCTGTGGAGCATAAACCTACTATTCGGCCACCCCTAACCAGTGCTCACAAGCAGAAACGGTTGCAGTGGGCCCAGACATATATGAAGACTAATTTTCAAACAGTCTTGTTTACTGATGAGTGTCGTGCAACCCTGGATGGTCCAGATGGATGGAGTAGTGGATGGTTGGTGGATGGCCACCATGTCCCAACAAGGCTGCAACGTCAGCAAGGAGGTGGAGGAGTCATGTTTTGGGCCGGAATCATGGGGAGAGAGCTGGTAGGCCCCTTTAGGGTTCCTGAAGGTGTGAAAATGACCTCTGCAAAGTATATAGAGTTTCTGACAGACAACTTTCTTCTATGGTACAAAAAGTAGAAACGTGCCTTCAGTAGCAAAATCATCTTCATGCTGACAATGCACCATCTCATGCTGCAAAGAATACCTCTGTGTCATTGGCTGCTATGGGCATAAAAGGAGATAAACTCATGGTGTGGCCACCATCTTCCCCTGACCTCAACCCTATAGAGAACCTTTGGAGTATCATCAAGCAAAAGATCTATGAGGGTGGGAGGCAGTTCACATCAAAACAGCAGCTCTGGGAGGCTATTCTGACATCATGCAAAGAAATTCAAGCAGAAACTCTCCAAAAACTCACAAGTTCAATGGATGCAAGGATTGTGAAGGTGATATCAAAGAAGGGTTCCTATGTTAACATGTAACTTGGCCTGTTAGGATGTTTTGGATTTAAATAGCTTTTTAATTTCAGTGAATGTGACCTCCTAATGCTGCAAATTCCACAAATGAGCATTTTCAGTTCTTAAAAACATATAAAATGTTTAGAAACTCTACTGTGCATAATAATTTGGAACAGTGCATTTTGAGTTTTTTTTAAAATTTTTGAAGAATATACTGTTATCATTGGGAGGTTTGTTCAATAAAATTCGATGTATACTCTAACAGGTGATGACTTTAATTAATTTATTTAACTGACTGACATTTGCACCGACCATTTAGGAAAATCAGAGATAAATATCATTTGCATAATAATTTGGAACATAGTGTACATCTCCCCACCTGACTGTGTGAATCGGGTCAGGAGGGAGACAAAGCAAGAGATAGCCGGAGATAGGAGACGGCACTTGGAGAGCCAATTTAGGGTTATTAAAGCCTGAGCAGTATTGCCACGTGACGCAGATAAAGGGAGAGCTCCCTGCGCCATATCTCCTGCACCATAGGCAGTGATCCCAGAGCCTAGCTGCATACTCCTGGTGTGGATTCTTTTACTCCTCTCCTATATAAAGAGGCACTAAAGTCTGTGCTATAACAGCTTAAAGTCGAGCCATATACATATTATTGGCAAATTAGAGGCACTTGGAGATCTCTATATGTGATAAAACACCATCTGGGTCTCCATTAACGAATATAAAAGAGCCAGCGCAAGCTTATGGGCTGCAAAACCATATCCACCATGGTTCCAGTTTTCTCTAAAACACTGGTAGACACCATGAGCCAGACTGACTCAGACCCCGAGCAGTCCACCTCCATAGACAATGAGTCACAAGCTGATAAGATAATGACGGCTATAGCAAAATGCCAATCAGCCCTGACTGTGAAGATCGATCATTTACAAATAGACATTAATTGTCTGCGTCAGGATATGGATAAAATGAGAGATCGCACCAAAGAGGTCGAACGTCGACTAAGGCTACTTTCACACTAGCGGCAGTCCGGATCCGGCAGGTGAAGGGTGCCGCCGGATCCGGACTGCCGCAGGGACATGTGCGGGGCCGGAACCGCGTTTTGTCCCCACACATGTCACACAGTACCATATACAGACATACATACTTACATACTCCAGGCAGGCCGCACGTCTTCACACTCAGGGGGCGCGCAGCTATGACGATTCCCCACAGCGCCCTCTGCTGGGCGCTGTAGGGAATCGTCATAGCGGCGCGCCTCCTGGGCGTGAAGACGTGCGGCCTGCCTGGAGTATGTAAGTATGTATGTGTTTGTGTGTATATGTATGTGTGTATGTATGTATGTATGTATGTATGTATGTATGTGGTGACGGATCCGTCCTGAACTCCATTGAAAGTCAATGGAGGGCGGATCCGTTTACCATTGTGGTCACACTAAACTGATTCGTCCCCACTGACTTGCATTGGGGGTCATTCCGGATCCGTCTTGTTCCGGATCCCCAGTACGGAGAGCAAACCGCAGCATGCTGCGTTTTGTTCTCCGGTCTGAAGACAGAACGGAATGCTTTCAGGAGCATTCCGTTGTCTTCAGTTCAGTTTTGTCCCCATTGACAATGAATGGGGACAAAACGGAAGCGTTTTTTTCCGGTATTGAGCCCCTATGACGGAACTCAATACCGGAATTTAAAAACGCTAGTGTAAAAGTAGCTTAAGTGATGTGGAGGACTCAACATCAGCCTCTGTAGGAACTACTAGAACCTTGCAACAACAAGTGAAAATCCTGCAAGCCAGAGTGGAAGATGCGGAAAACCACAATAGAAGAAATAACGTCAGAATCTTGGGGCTACCTGAAAGGGTAGAAGGCTCCACCCCAGAAATATTTGCGGAGCAGTTGGTTCGCTCTCTTCTAGGCCCCATAGAGCTATCGTCAAGTTTTGTGGTGGAAAAAGCCCATAGAATCCCTACAAGACCTCTCCCTCTGGGATCCGCTCCAAGACCTTTTATTATGAAAGTACTAAATTATAGAGACCGGGATGCCATCCTTACAGCGGCCAGAAAAAAGAGGGACGTCCAGTATGAAAATGTAAAGATATCCTTCTATCCAGACTTCACGACTGAGGTGCAGAAACAACGCAGACTCTTTACATGTGTCCGAGCTCGACTCCGGGAATTGGGATTCAAATATGCCATGCTTTACCCAGCTAAACTACGGATCGAGGATGGTGACAGAACCAGGTTCTTCCAGACTTCGGATGAGGCCTTGGACTGTATTGATCAGCACCGCCCGGGATGAGAGACGAGGAAGGGAAACTACAGATGACGTTACCAAGTGAACTTATGCTTTTCAGTATTCTTTCTCTCTTTTTTTCTCCTTTGAGGGGGATTGAAATATAGGACAAATAGGCTCAGACGAGTTGGGGATGTTTGGGCAGTGTGGAATTGGGGAGGGAAGTCATTGGTTTGTGAATGGGGCAGCGACTCTGGCGGACGTTGGGTATACTGGTATCGTAGAATGAAATACCCATGGCAGTATGTAAGCTGATTTCCTGGAATGCCAGGGGCCTTTAATTATCTTAGGAAACACAACCCACATATTACTATTTTTCAAGAAACACACCTCCGAGGTCAAAAGGTGTTAGAACTTAAAAAGCCATGGATTGGTTCGGTATATCATGCAACCTATTCCAATTATGCCATAGGTGTATCCATTCTGGTCAGCAAGACACTCCAGTTTCAATCACTCTCAGTTCATATTGACCCGTCGGGGAAATATATACTATTACAAGCTAATATTAGAGGATGCACTGTCTTAATAGCAGGGATATATGTTCCGCCCCCATTTGATAGAGAGATTCTAGATCAAATTATGGCTCGTGTAGCGAACCTCCCGACAGTTCCACTGTTATTACTAGGAGATTTTAATGCCATCTTAGACCAAAACTTGGACAGACTGCATCCCTCACCTAGACACAATTTAGCATTATTTTACTGGGCATAAGCTCATAATCTCACTGAGATATGGAGAGGACTGTACCCTGATAGCAAACAATTCTCATGCCATTCATCCTCTACTAACTCATTGTCACGGATAGATTTGGCCTTTACTAATCAGATAGGATTGGCTTGGGTTAAGGCAGCTGAATATCTACCGCGTGGCATTTCTGACCATGCCCCACTTCAGATTGTTCTGACTCAGCCAGTAGACCGTCCACTTACTAACTGGTGCTTAAATCCCACTTGGCTAAAGGTACTTCCAGTGGAGGTGAGATGTAGAGAGGGGCTCTCGGAATTTTGGGAGATAAATGCTGGTTCATCTGTTCCGCTGACGGAGTGGGATGCTAGTAAGGCAGTTATGAGGGGAGTATTAATAGCGGCAATAGCTACACACAGAGCCGAACTACTTGCTACTCGCAAAAAGCTTGAAGACAAGTTGGTAGCTACAGAACAGGCTTTTATAGCGAACCCCACAACAGACCATGAAGCAGAATGGCACTCAGCACAGAGAATATATTCCCTAAACTTAACTCAATATACGCAGAAGAAACTATTAGCACAAAAACAATCAGTCTTTTCAGAGGAGGATAAAAAAGGTAAAACTTTGGCGTACTTGTCAAAGACCGAAGCCCCACAAACAGTGGTAACGGCAATTAAAGAAGAACTCCCGCGAAAAAAATTTATTCTCTGACCTGTTAGAAAGGTGGATGATATAATCTATAGTGAATGTAATCTTCTTATCAGAGAATGTAATTGTGAGTAATAACCTCTCTTCTTATTGTAGCTGGGTCATGTGACCAACTCCCTGACCTCCAACTGACCCAGGACAGGAAGCCAGTGCTCTGCTGTATTCATTTCTATGAAACTGAAAGTGAGGCTCCCATAGGAATGCATAGAGAATTAGACTTCCTGTCCACACAAGTCTCTATGTGAGTTGGTGAGTCTGATTGCTGGTCACATGACACAGATGAGATATAACTCACAAATACAGACACTGGTAAGAAATGACATTCACTTCAGATTACATCATGTACATTTTTAGCAGGACATGGAATAAATTTTTTTGCAGGACTTCTTCTATAAAGAGGACCTGTCACCACTCCTGACATGCCTGTTTTAATAGCTACATGCATTCCCCATGTAATAACAATTCTGGAGCATCTATTTTTATGGCTCTATGTTGTGACATTCTTTTATTATTTCTACTAGAAGTTATGACTGAATTGCTATTAGCCTTCAGTAAGGGAAAAGAGGGGAGGTGGCCAGTTGGGGGTGTGTACCTGCACAGTCTGACTCTATCCAATTAGTGCTGCCATTTTCAGACTGTGCAGGTACACACCCACAACTGTTTACCTCCCCTCTGTACCCTTACTGCAGACTGCTAGCAATTATTCATATCTTCTAGTAGAAATAATAAAGGAATGGCACAACATATAGATATAAGAATAGCTGTTCCAGAATTGTTATTACATGGGGGATGCATGCAGCTATTTAAACAGGCATGTCAGGTGTGGTGAAAGGTCCTCTTTAAGAATGAACTGGGAGAGAGGAGTACTACCCCCAAAGACATATGTCAGCAGTTTGTACATTATTATACCAATCTCTATTCTTGCAAAATATTAAAACCTTTTGAGGAAATATGGGACTTTGTGAACAGTACTGCCCTTCCCTCTTTGAATCGATCAGAAAGGGGAGTTTTAGATGCTCCTATCACTCCACTAGAGATCCAGACGGCCATACTATCCATGGCAAAAGGGAAGACGCCGGGTCCGGATGAATTTCCGATTGAGTGGTATACCTTTTAGATGGAAGATATCAGTCACAAATTGAGTAAACTATTTACCTATGCTCTAGAGCAGGGGTGCCCAACCTTTTTTTGTTGGGGGCCACATTTTTAGCCTGAACCAATTCCAAGGGCCGAAGATAAAACTTAAAGAGGTATTACCAACTGAAATACTGTATTTATGGCATATTGAACATACAGTATATACTATAAATGTCTTGTTACAGTTCTAGGACTCCCAATAATAGGAGAATACATGAAAGATACATGTAAGAAGCCATAAGACATAGACCTACATGCCTTTTACCAGATGTTAGGGGGCCACACAGAATGGTATCAAGGGCCGCATGTGGCCCCCGGGCCGCAGGTTGTGCACCCCTGCTCTAGAGCATAAGACACTACGTGCCTCTTTCTATGAAGCCACAATAGTTGTGATTCACAAGACTGGAAAGCCACCTGAGAGGTGTAGCTCATATCGCCCCATTTCGCTCATGAATACTGATGCCAAAATATTAGCTAAGGTCCTGGCACTTCGTCTATCCTCAGTTATTTTAGCAATTGTTGGTCCTGACCAGTCTGGCTTTATGCCAGGGAAAACCATTGATATAAACCTGCGATGTTTGTTTACTAATTTGCAGATTTCTCATGACAATGCAGGCAACAGTTCAATAGCTTCACTAGACAATGAAAAGGCATTTGATTCTGTCGAGTGGAATTTCACGTGGGCGGTACTAAAGAAAATGGGAATCCCCCGAAATTTCCTCAGGTGGCTTCACCTACTCTACTTAAAACCGATGGCCCGGGTGAGAGTAAATGGGTATTTATCTGAGCCATTCTCATTGGGAAGGGGTACTAGACAGGGGTGCCCACTGTCACCTCTCCTTTTTGCCTTACAAATGGAGCCATTATCGACTTGTATTAAGAATAGTTTGAGAATTCAGGGATGGGACATAGCGGGCATATCTGAAAAAATATCATTATATGCGGATGACATGTTGGTTTATCTGGGGGATGCGGGTCCATCTCTTGAAGCTTTACTAGAGGTAGTTGATGACTATGGGTCATACTCGGGGCTCAGAGTCAACTGGGGAAAATCAGTACTATACCCGGTAGATGATGCTGTGATACAATCTATAACCTCAAACTCCTCCTTACAAATAGTAGATAGATTTACATATCTGGGAGTAGTTATACATAAAGATGTTACTCAGTTCTTGGCACTTAACCTGAACCCAGTGATGCTCTATATATCACAAAGGCTTAAGGCTTGGGAGGGCCTACCTCTGTCTTTGATAGGGCGAATCAATGTGTTTAAAATGATTATACTCCCTAAACTTCTCTATCTCTATAGGGCGGCCCCGGTGATACTGCCAAAGATTCATTTTCAAGCACTTGATCGCCTTTTGACCCCGTTTCTGTGGCAGAGGTCAGTGCCCTGCATTGCTAGAGAAACTCTGCGGGCTCCCTACTCCAGAGGACTGGCTCTTCCCGATATGCATCTCTATTATATTGCAGCGCAACTGAATTTTGCATCCTGGTGGATTAGAGCAGATTCAAACAACCCGGAAGTTGTACTGGAAGCGGCCCTAATGGGATCATATGAGGCCATGACAAATATGGTATATAGAGCAGGCAAATACTCAGTGAAACACTATACCTCTCTAATGGCAGGGGTCATTAATGCCTGGAATAAGTTTGTTATTGTTATGGGGGACAGGGAACATAGCGATCAGTGGTCACCGGTTATACCTCTATGGCAAAATCCCAAACTTCCAGAACTGTTGTCCTTTCCAGATTTTGAGTTCTGGCCCCAAAGAGGCATTAAATACCTCACTCAGGTATATGAGGAGGGAGTTTTTAAGACTTTTTCTGCTCTACAGGCTGAATACAACATACCACGCTCGTCCCTTTTCAGATACTTCCAACTGTGACATGCATGTGCGTCACAGTTTGGATCAGGCCCTTTACGGTTAGAGTACGGGGAAGTGGAAAAAATTGCCAGACGGGCAAGTCCCAGTAAGATGGTCTCTTCCTTCTATCGGACGTTGATGGCCTACCAATCTTCACCTATATCTAAGGCTTTTATTAAATGGAAAGGTGATATTGCAAATTTAGATTCGCAACATGAGAAAGAACTGGCTTCCACATGGAGGTCCACGGTGGTTAGTGCACAAGATCAGTTGATCCAGGCTAAGTGGATACACAGAGTATATTTGTCGCTCGTCCGTCTGGCGCGTATGCAGAGACTCTCATCGGATATCTGTACTAGATGTGGTAGAGGCAGGGGGACGTTGATACACATGATTTGGAATTGTCCAATCATTGCAAGTTATTGGGGTGAAGTACATAGCTACTTGAATTCTAGACTGGACCTTTCGGCAGTTTTATCCCCAGAAGTCAGTTTGCTGGGTTTGGTTAATGAAATTATTCCTGCCAAATACACTAGAATCCTTTATAGATTACTAATGATTTATGGTTTGCTTGGAGTAGCTGCCCGAGTGAATGTGATGTGTGAATGTTTGACAGTGGCATTTTCAAAATATCTGTGATGTGTGATTTCTGGCTTTGTAAGTTGTTTTTTCTCTATTTTCTGAAATGAAAAATAAACTATTAAAAAAAAAAATTGATCTAATAATCGAATATGGTAAATTTGAGTCGATACATTTAACCTTCATTTTATAAAACGTACAGTACAGACCAAAAGTTTGGACACGCCTTCTCATTCAAAGAGTTTTCTGTATTTTCATGACTATGAAAATTGTAGATTCACACTGAAGGCATTAAAACTATGAATTAACACATGTGGAATTATATACTTAACAAAAAAGTGTGAAACAACTGAAAATATGTCTTATATTCTAGGTTCTTCAAAGTAGCCACCTTTTGCTTTGATTACTGCTTCGCACACTCTTGGCATTCTCTTGATGAGCTTCAAGAGGTAGTCACCTGAAATGGTTCTCACTTCACAGGTGTGCCCTGTCAGGTTTAATAAGTGGGATTTCTTGCTTTATAAATGGGGTTGGGACCATGAGTTTTGTTGGGCAGAAGTCAGGTAATACACAGCTGATAGTCCTACTGAATAGACTGTTAGAATTTGTATTATGGCAAGAAAAAAGCAGCTAAGTAAAGAAAAACTAGTGGCCATCATTACTTTAAGAAATGAAGGTCAATCAGTCAGTCCGAAAAATTGGGAAAACCGTCAAGCGCTACAAAGAAACTGGCTGACATGAGGACCGCCCCAGGAAAGGAAGACCAAGAGTCACCTCTGCTGCGAAGGATAAGTTCATCCGAGTCAACAGCCTCAGAAATCGCAGGTTAACAGCAGCTCAGATTAGAGACCAGGTCGATGCCACACAGAGTTCTAGCAGCAGACACATCTCTACAACAACTGTTAAGAGGAGACTGTGTGCAGCAGGCCTTCATGGTAAAATAGCTGCTAGGAAACCACTGCTAAGGACAGGCAACAAGCAGAAGAGACTTGTTTGGGCTAAAGAACACAAGGAATGGACATTAGACCAGTGGAAATCTGTGCTTTGGTCTGATCCGTCCAAATTTGAGATCTTTGGTTTCAACCACTGTGTCTTTGTGCGACGCAGATAAGGTGAACGGATGGACTCTACATGCCTGGTTCCCACCGTGAAGCATGGAGGAGGAGGTGTGAGGGTGCTTTGCTGGTGACACTGTTGGGGATTTATTCAAAATTGAAGGCATACTGAACCAGCATGGCTACCACAGCATCTTGCAGCGGCATGCTGTTCCATCCGGTTTGCGTTTAGTTGGACCATCATTTATTTATCAACAGGACAATAACCCCAAACACACCTCCAGGCTGTGTAAGGGCTATTTGACCAAGAAGGTGAGTGATGGGTGCTACGCCAGATGACCTGGCCTCCACAGTCACCAGACCTGAACCCAATCGAGATGGTTTGGGGTGAGCTGGACCGCAGAGTGAAGGCAAAAGGGCCAACAAGTGCTAAGCATCTCTGGGAACTCCTTCAAGACTGTTAGAATACCATTTCAGGTGACTACCTCTTGAAGCTCATCAAGAGAATGCCAAGAGTGTGCAAAGCTGTAATCAAAGCAAAAGGTGGCTACTTTGAAGAACCTAGAATATAAGACATATTTTCAGTTGTTTCACACTTTTTTGTTAAGTATATAATTCCACATGTGTTAATTCATAGTTTTGATGCCTTCAGTGTGAATCTACAATTTTCATAGTCATGAAAATACAGAAAACTCTTTGAATGAGAAGGTGTGTCCAAACTTTTGGTCTGTACTGTACAAAAATCCAAAATTTACCAAAAAGTTGAAAAAATTCATTTCAAAGATTTTAAATTTCTTTGCTTTTAAGACAGATAGTGATACCTCATAAAATAGTTTTTTTTTTTACATTTTTTATGTTGGCATCATTTTGTAAATGTAATTATATTTTTTTTGAATGTTGGATAAGAATTTTAGAAGAAATTTTTAAAGTTTTACAGAAAATTTCCAAAACCCACTTTTTTTTTAAGGAGAAATCCAGTTATGACGTCATTTTGTGGCGCTTACATAGTAGAAACCACCCATAAATGGCCCCATTGCAGAAACTACATCCCTCAAGTTGATCAAATGACTTTGCAAACTCTGTTAACTCTTTCGGTGTTCCACAAGAATTAAAGGAAAATAGAGGAGAACTTTAAAAATTTTACTTGGCAGATTTTCAATTTTAATCCATTTTTTCCTATAAGGCAGCAAAATCCCCCAAAATCTATATTTACTACCCTGATTCTACAGTTTACAGAAACACCCCATATGTGGTTGTACACTGCTATACTGGCACACAAGCAAGGTGCAGAAGGGAAGGAGCAACATAAGGGTTTTGGAGAGCATATTTCACTGGGATAATTTTAAGTTGCCATGTTGCATTTGAAGACCCCCCTGATGCACCTCTACAGTAGTAACTCCCAAAAAGTGACCCCATTTTGGAAACTACGGGATAAGGTGACAGTTCTGTTGGTACTATTTTAGGGCACATTTAATCTCTTGATATTACGTTTTTGTGAGGTAAGGTAACAAAAAATGGCTGTTCTAGCACAATTTTTATTTTTTACAGCGTTTACCTGACAGCATAGGTCATGTGTTATTCATGTATTTTTTTTGTATAATTGTCTTTTTATTAAAGTATTATTTGCGAAACACAATACAGTAGTGTTGCCATTTTTTGTAGAAGAGATATGAAAGTAAGGTCCCATTCACACAACCGTATGAATGGGGCCGTATCTATCCGCAAAAATGCAGGAATAGATGCGGCCCTATTCACCTCTATGGGACCGGGTGCCGCGGCTCTTTTGAAGCATGTCCTATACTTGTCCGTGCGCACGGACAAGTATAGGCATTTTCAATGGGGCCGCACGGCGTGTGTTCCGAGCGCTGCGGAACACACGCGGGGCGGCCCCCGTATAGTTGCGGGTCCGCAGTAATGCGGGCCCGCAAATATACGGTCGTGTGAATGGGGCCTAAATGATAATTGTCTATTCAAATACACAATAATCATCAAGGCACAAGTAATAGTGTCAATCGAACACATATATGAGATGATAGAAAGAACTGTGAAAGCCTTGCAGCAAAACATAATAAGAGAACAAATTTGCTGATCATAGGTAAAGTCCCAAGTCAATAGTGTACAGCATAGCTATAATTACTTAACAATGAGAGAACAAAAGAAAGAAAAAAAAAAAAAACAAGCCCGCAACAGTCAAGAAAGCACTCAAAAAATTAAAAAGACTAAGACAAGACAAGACACGACACATAAGGGATAGAATTTCGGGGAGGGGATTAAGAAAAATCTTCAAGAGCGTGCATCAGAATATTCATCCCACACATGCCAAATGCAGTCAAACCGATCCATCTGGTTGGCTATGGTGGCTATGAGATGTTCCATTCTTCTAACTTCCATAATGCTAGCTATAAGGTCAAGTTGAGTTGGCGGGCCTGTCCTCTTCCAAAAGCCAGCAATGAGGCGCCTAGCTGCTGTCAATATGTGCAACGTTAAGAGCAAGGAGTACTTTTTCAAAGGCATTGTGGGCATATTCAGCAAATAAAAGAAAGGATGTAAGGGGAACCTAACGCCTAGTAGCTGGTAAAGAACAGTTTGGGTTCATTTCCAGAATAGGCGTAGTAAGGGGCATTCCCAGAAAATGTGTATGTGAGAACCTACGCCTCTTCTGCACCTCCATCAGCTATCCGAGATATCAGGGTTGAGATGTTTCAACAATTGTGGAGTATGATACCAGAACATCAATATTTTATACGAGTTTGCCTTATGATTGATACAGGTAGAGGTCAAGGAAGCTCTCTTCCAAATCAATCCCCACTCTTTGAGAGAAATAGGACGATTTAATATTGTTTCCAATCTGGACATGTAGGAGTGTCTAACAGGTATTGAGGAGGAGGAAGAAAGTATAGCATAAATCTCAGAAATAAGCCCCTTAGTCGAGTCCGAAAGCTTGCATAAGTTCTCAAATAATGTTGGGGTAGATACCTGTGAGAAACCAACTAAACTAGTGAACAAATGTTGTATTTTTAGGTAATGATACCTAGAGGACTCCGGTAATTTAAATGAGGTTTTAAGAGTTTCAAATGGCAGTTATTTCAGGGTTCTATAATCTATTATATCTGCAAAACGAAATAGCTTATTAGAGAACCAAGGGTTAAAGGAAGTACTCATACCTGCCGGAAATAGAGGATTAAACAAAAAGGAAGTCATAGATGACTTGTCAGGAGCTAATGAAAATCGCTGTTTACATTTCCGCCAGATATCATATGTAAAGGACACTGGTCCTAGTAATGGCAGTATCAGTGCAGGTGTTACAGGTGCCCATAAAAGAGAATTGAGATGTATTGGCGCCATCCAAATTTTTTCTATCTCCATCCATCTGGAATAAGCATACATTGTGGACCACGCTGGAAGTCGCCTAAGGTGTGTGGCCAAATAATATCTGGGACCGCTAGACCCCCCCTGTGTTTTTAAAGCAGTAAGAGTGCTATATGCTATTATATGTCATTTCCCATTCCATATAAATCGCAAGATTGCTGATTGAATTTCTCGCAAAACCTTCCCCGGGACAGGAACCGGAAGGGTATCAAAAAAATACATTAATTTGGGCAAAATAGACATCTTAACCATTGCTATTCAACCAAAGAGGGATATCGATAAGGACATCCATTTATGCAGAAGAACTCTAATGTTTTGAAAAAGGGTCGGAAAGTTCAGGGTGTACAAGGAAGACTAAGCTGGGGTTAATTGTGCTCCCATATATCTTAACGTCTTAGTATTCCATCGAAAGTGGAAATTGGTCTGAAGTATGGCTAATCTGTTAGGGGAGAGATTAAGTGGCAAGGCTTCCACTTTTGTGGCATTTATTTTATATCCTGACAATATACCATATGTGTTCAAGAGCCTAAAGAGATTTGGAAGAGTAACATGTAAGTCTGTCAAAGTGAGAAGAATATCATCTGCTAATAAAGAAGTTTTAAATTCTATTTGATTGACTTTAATTCCATGTATATCAGGGTGGGTCCTGATGGCTGCAGCAAGGGGTTTGATGCAAAGCACAAAAAGGAGGGGGGAAAGCGGGCATCCCAGACATGTTCCATTCTGAATGGGAAATGTATTCGATTGGGCATGAGGCATTTCAATAGTGGCCGTCGGCTGGGTATAAAGGGCACGGAGTGCCGTAAGAAAGGGGCCTGTAATGCCAAAGGCGCCCAGGGTAGAGAACATAAAAGACCAACTCAAGCGATCAAACAATTTTTCTGGATAAACAACTAAGCCTGATGCTTATGTTTGTTAATGACATCTATCAAATCAATAGTTCTCCTTGTATTGTCTCCACCCTGTTGACAAATAACAAAACCTACTTGGTCCTTATGTACTAAATGAGGAAGCCGATAGGAGAGTCGATTAGCAAGAATTTTAGTAAATATTTTTAGATCAGAGTTAAGAAGGACAATAGGTCGGTTGTTCGAACAATCTAGTGGGTCTTTACCGGGTTTTGGAATAAGGGTTATGTATGAATGTAAGAATGATGCAGGTATTGGAGATCCCTGTAAAAAGGAGTTAAATAATGCTAGCATATGTGGTAGAAAGACAGAGGAAAAGGTTTTATAGTAAAGATAAGGTAAACCATCCGGTTCAGGAGATTTGTTATTGGGAAGTTGTTTATCACCTCCTGAATTGGTAATCTGGGCATTAAGTAAGGATAAAGCCTCCTTAGACATCCTTGGTAGGTTGCATTGGTTCAAAAACGAGGTGAAGAGAGTGTGACGCTCCACTGGATCGATCATGTGTTATTATTATAGGTTGTTATGGATACGATGATACCACATATGTCTATTTTTTGTTTTAGTTTTACATAATAAAGCATTTTTGAAAAAAAAAATCGTGTTTTCTGTGTCTCGATTTTCTGAAAGCTACATTTCTTTTATTTTTGTACTGATCGTCTTGTGTACAGGCTAATTTTTTGCAGGATGAGCTGACATTTTTATTGGTACCATTTTTGGGTACATGTAATTTTTTTTGAACGTTCAATATTAGTTTTTTGGGGCAAGGTGACAAAAAAAATGGTTGTTTTGGCACAATATTTATTTCACTTTACGTTGTTCACCTGAGGGGGGTAGGTCAAGTAATATTTTTGCAGAGCCGCTTTTTAAGGACGCAGCAATACCTATGCTATACTATGCTATACTATGTCTATTTTTACTACATTTTTTGGATGAAGGGTAAGGGCACTTTTTTTTTTTTTTTTAACTGTAAACTTATTTTTATAAAACACTTCTTTTTAACTTTTTTCATTTTTGTCCAAGTACTGAGACTACAACATTTCAGGGTCTGATCCCTGTTTCAATGTAGTACAATACATGCCTGATTGTACTACATTGACTGTCAGTATAACACACTAACAGTGTGCCTGGGGGCTGGGTCTCCCATACCGAATAATTATTTTCCGGCAGCAGATCGTGATTACACACCACGATCTGCTGTCAGCGAACGATGATCTTTAAGCATGGTTAAAAATTTGGATAGCCCGATATATGAGCGTTTGCTCATTCGTCAGGTAATCGGTGGCAGTATTACACTGCCAGATCATTGCTAACGAGCATTATTACAAACTCTTGTTGCCGATGATATGGCAGACTGCCAGTGTAATACAGCCTTTACACAGAAGTGTCTGGCCATGTAATTTTCTCTGTGCAATTCAAATGTACATCTGCCACCATTAAAACCATACCACACAATCAACTATGTATGTTTACTTTTAAAAAGATCAATGCACATGCATGTTTAGTTTTTGCACTATCCAATTAGATATCCTCCACATGTTAGTCAATGGTTAAAAATAGTATACGAAAGGAAAAAGAGGAAGGCAAAGAAGAGAACGGCTAGAGAGGTTGGAAGTTGGATGAATAGAGGGTCATAGTTTCAGTCATCCATGTCTCACAGCCAAGAGCTATAATACTTGCTGTCTCTGGGTCTAAATAAAGCTTCATCTCTAGAAAAGAACTGAAGGGTTGCCTGTCCTGGATTTTTACCTAAAAATTGTACTCTTCTTTCAACAAGAAACATTAGTATATTTTTACAACAGTTTTTATTATGTAAATCTATTATGTAAGCCCCACAAAGTGACTTCATAACTGAATTTTGCTTGACAATGTTAAAAACTGCTTATAAAATTCTAATCCTTCTAATGTCCCAAAATTAAAATTATATTAACAAATGCTGGTTCGGGCACATAAGTGAACGGCTCCCGCTTCCAGACCGTTAAGATGCAGTGGTCACATTTGACCACTGCATCTGAGGGGTTGAATGTATGTAATCAGCTGTAGGGTCGATCGCATACATCTGCAGCGTCTCTGCTGTTTAAAAGAGCAGAAACCTGGCGGCTATGTAGCTTGCTGCATGTGCGAGCGGGCATAATCTTTAAAATGGCAACTTCCACCGAGGTCACCAAGGGGTTAAGTTGCCATTTAGAACCTTTACAACCTTTTTGGGAAGGATATTTATTATCTATTGTTATGTACTTCTACAACAATACTCACTATTTAACACAGATAACCAGGCAACATACTATACAGAGATACAAGTAAAGTAAAATTCAAAATCAAACCTTACCTTCTTTCCAATTAGCATTACTTTACAGCCATTCTTGATACCCAGCACTGAAAGTTTCTGTTGCATTTCCTTAAGTGATTTTCCTTAAATGCACATAATACAATTAAAAATTAAAAAATAGCTTAACAAAAGCAAAAATTCAAAACTAGCTAAACAAAAAAAAATTTACACCAGTAGTGCCATTTCACTATTCTGTAAGAGGAAAAACAAAAACGATGACAGTAACTGATAATCAAAGACACCTGACACCCCACTGGTTCTCCGTCAAGTGTCTTATTTTAATAGAATTGACTTCATTTGTCCAATGTTTTTCACAGAATCAGTGACAGAATCTAATGCAGATGTTAACACATAATATGGCCTCTTTCACAGAAGCTATATGGAACTTGATAGACTACTGGCAGTGAAAAGCTGACATTTTTTCCTTAGTCTGATTCAGTGATTTCTTCAAATCTGTTAAAGGGATTATCCCATGATTCGTGTAAAAAAAAAATCAAAATCAGATATTGTTACTGGAAAATATGGTTCAGCCCATGATCACACAAATATGATATTGTTAAGGGGGACTCAAGGTTCAACTGACTGTTTCGAATTCAAAATAGCATGTGTGCACGCGAAAGGATTGAAACGGACACAGAGTCAGTTTTAAAGACCTTCTCTCATGCTATGCTGCCCGAGACTGGGGCCTTCATTTATTTAACAAAATACTTTAAACAAGGCAAGTAGGGGTGGTCGTATAGTAACAGTCCAATTAACATAAAGTCCTTTGTTCCTCTTCATGCATGTGGAGACGTCTCATTGGCTGACTTCCTGTCATAGTGTAGAATTTTGCACTCAGTGTAGATCTTTGCATACGAATCCAGGATGTAAAGACCATCTTAAAATTGCATAGCTTAAGGAGAATACAACAAGACACTGTATGTACCATGACAGTCAAGATATATGTCCAGATGTCTGAACATGGGAAACTCAGTATTTCCTCATTACCAATTTATAGAACAATATGTATATCTGCCCTAACAATCCCCCAAAAATACTGATGTTTTCACTTGTTCATACACTTTCCCTTTCTACAAGTTACCATCACCCAGGGGAGAAGGGGGTTGGGAATTTTCACCAGCTTGAGACCAGTAACCCCTTGTGGGTTACCACCCTTTGTACCTGGACTTATCTGGGTTTTGGTAACCATCTTACCCTTACTCTAGGTAATTTGTTTTGTAAATTGGGGATATTCTGGTTTTTATGGGCAGATCTTCAATTGGGGTTTCATGCTCGTAAAATTCTACGTCTTCAGGAAGAATAGGGAATAGTCCTTCTGTGGCTGAGTCTAAAGTTTTTGACAAAGCCTTCTTAATGCAAGGGATAACACATATAGCAACAACAAACATAACCAAAAGAACTGCTCCTACAACACATTGTTATTGTAAAAACACACAAGCACGCCACAAACTATTTTCTTTGCTCTTGCACATTTTCAAGCTGCTAGGAAGAGAAAAAAGAAAACTTATTAATTGATCTTGACTCTTCTGTGTCACATATACAACCAATCTGCAGCAACAAACAAAAAAAGGAACATTTCTATATCTTAAGTCACTTACGAACTCTTGCCTACTCCTCACACCCCCTCCCTTCTCCATAGTCACTCTTGCTCTTATGTAAGGAATGTTTGTCTAGCAAACTATATGTCTCTTGGCTAAGGCTGGGGGGATGGAATCAGCCCACCACAGCCATCAGCCCCCCTTTCCTGACTCTTATCTCTCAAAGATTCATCCAGCTTTCCTGAAACTTCAACAAACAGCAGACTAGTTGGGGGATAAGACTTATACAATACCACTATCTATCTATTTGGCTATGGGTATTGTTCAAAGTTCAACCTACTTCAAACCTTCTTCAAACAGTTTCAACTTTTCACATCAACTAGACAATACTTTATGACCAACAATTTTTTTTACACTCTGGAAAACAGAACAATTTCAACAGAGAAAACCTTAATCTTAGTGCTAGCCACAGATCTATTGACATACGCTTTACTGCTCTAATCTCAAATGCTATGGTCACAGGTCTTTCCTACTTGAACACACACACACATAGCATTAGGGTAACAAAACGTAAACAGTTCATTTCTAAACACAAGTGCCTTTCTGATTGTAGACACTTGGGCTCTTTATCTCTTGAAAATGCCTTTGCAGCCTCAGTGAGGTTCTCATCTTCCAATTTCCCTTTACATGTCTTTCTTTCCTTCCCTCACTGTCACCAAACCAACAGCGCTCAATGCTCCAGCCGGAAGGCTGGGCTTCTTCTTCATCCAATTAAACATGATACCTTACCGGACCGGCCGGCGCTGACCTGAGCTGTTTCCCACCTTGGCTACGCCGGAGGGGATCTCCACTATCCCCGACTCTATCTTTCAACAGCCTAACCATCTTCGGACGTAACGGGTTTGCAACAATGGGCACGGGAAACACTAGCTCAGCGTATCATAAATATCATCAACAGGACACTACACGGTCCTTAACTCAACACAGGGATCTTACTGTCCCTAACTCAAAACGGGGATCTACAATGTCCCTAACTCAACACAACAGCAACAGGGAGCTTACAGAGTCGTGCTTGCCTGTCCCAGTCACCAACAGGGCACTTACTGGCCCAACTCAAAACAACAGGGATTCTACTGTCCCTAACTCAAAACAGGGATCTTACAGAAACTTGCCTGTCACAGAAACTTGCCTGTGTATCCCAACCACAAAACAGGGATTTTACAGAAACTCGCCTGTTTATCCCAAATACAAAACAACAGGGCACTTTGTCAGAACGCTGTTGGTTTGGCTTTCTATCAAGTTACACAGTACAATTGGATCCCTTGTGACCGTCACAACCTTTAACAAGGTCGTGTATTAATCACAGGACAGCCGGGTCACTCGACTAGTCCCTCTACCCCTGAAAACTGGATACAGGAACCACACACTCCCTGAGCCACAAGTAAGTTTCACATAAAAGTATATTCAACTTACCGTGGTCTTGTTTGAGGTTGATCAAGCCTCTTGTCAGGAAGTGGAGATATCCCAGGTCCCAGTCAAGTACAGGAATTTTGGGGGAAACCAGTGCTCCGTTTGGGGGCCCCACGTTGGGCGCCAAGCTGTTAAGGGGGATTCAAGGGGTTCTCAGGGTTCAACTGCCCGTTTCGGATTCAAAATAGCATGTGTGCATGCGAAAAGATTTTAGTCTCTTCTGAATACAGTATTGTGTGTGCAGTCCCTTCTGAGTACAGTATTGTGTATGCTCTTCTGAATACAGTATTGTTTGTGTTGTCTCTTGAGTACAGTATTGTGTGCGCTCTCTTTTGAGTACAGTATCTGTGTGTGCGCTTTCTTCTGAGTACAGTATTGTGTGCGCTCTCTTCTGAGTACAGTAATGTGTGCGCTCTCTTCTGAGTACAGTATTGTGTGTACGTGCTCTCTTCTGAGTACAGTATTGTATGTGCGCGCTCTCTTCTGAGTACAGTATTGTGTGTGCGCGCTCTCTTCTAAATACAGTATTGTGTGTGCTCTCTTCTGAATATAGTATTGTGTGCAATCTCTTCTGAGTACAGTATTGTGTGCGCTCTCTTCTGAATACAGTACCTGTGTGTGCGCTCTCTTCTGAGTACAGCATCGTGTGTGCTCTCTTCTGAGTACAGTATCTGTGTGTGCGCTCTCTTCTGAGTACAGTACTGTGTGCGCTCTCTTCTGATCCATCTGTAGCAGTGTACTGCCCTCTTCTATGTTAATTACTTTACACAGTTTAGTGTCATCTGCAAAAATTGATATTTTACTGTGCAAGCCTTCTACAAGATCATTAATAAATATATTGAAGAGAATAGGGCTCAATAATGACCCCTGTGGTACCCCACTAGTGACAGTGACCCAATCTGAGTATGTACCGTTAATAACCACCCTCTGTTTTCTATCACTGAGCCAATTACTTACCCACATATAGACATTTTCTCCCAGGCTAAGCATTCTCATTTTATATACTAACCTTTTATGTGGTACCATGTCAAATGCTTTGGAGAAGTCCAGATATACGACATCCATTGATTCGCCGCGGTCCAGTCTAGAACTTACCTCCTCATAGAAACTGATTAAATTGGTTTGACATGACCGATCCCTCATGAGGCCATGCTGATATGGAGTTATTTGCTTATTTTCATTGAGGTACTCCAAGATAGCATCTCTTAGAAAACCCTCAAACAGTTTACCCACGACAGATGTTAAACTTACCGGCCTATAGTTTCCAGGCTCTGTTTTTGGACCCTTTTTGAATAATGACACCACATTTGCTATGCGCTAATCCTGTGGAACACTCCCTGTCAGTATAAAGTTCTTAAATATCAGAAATAAGGGTCTGGCGATGACATTACTTAATTCTCTTAGGATACGGGGGTGTATGCCATCAGGTCCTGGTGATTTGTCTATTTTAATCTTTTTAAGACGCAGCTCTAGTTCTTCCTGGGTCAGACTGGGCACTTTTAAAGGGGAATTTACTTTTATATTCTGCATTTCATCTGACAGTTTATTTTCCTCAGTGAATACAGTGGAGTAAAAGATATTTAGTAGCTTTGCTTTCTCCTCATCGCTCTCTGCAACTCCCCCCTCATTACTCTGTAAGGGGCCGACACCTTCAGGCTTATACTTTTTACCATTTATATAATTAAAGAACATTTTAGGGTTAGTTATACTCTCTTTGGCGATTAATCTCTCGGTCTCTAGTTTGGCTGTTTTTATTTGTCTTTTACATATTCTATTTTTTTCCTTATAGTTTTTCAATGCTTCCTCGCTCCCCTCCTGTTTTAGTGATTTTAATGCTTTCTGTTTGTCATTTATTGCTTTCTTTACAGTTCTATTTATCCACATTGGTTTTTTCTTGTTCCTTAACCTTTTATTTGGTTATTGGTTAATACTAAGTCCAGTATGGCCGTCCCTCTAGTCGGGTCCTGAACCAGTTGGGAAAGGTAATTGTCTTTGGTTATTGCCAAGAACCTGTTTCCTTTATGAGATATATAGGTCTCAGTTTCCCAGTCTATATCTGGATAGTTGAAATCCCCCATAATAACGACCTCATTATCATTTGCCACCTCGTCTATTTAATTTAGAAATAGATTTTTTGTGGACTCTGGTATATTAGGTGGTTTATAATAAAGTCCTATTAGTATTTTATTATCGTTTTTGGCTCCATTTATTTCTACCCACAGTGACTCCACATGTTCGTGTCCCTCACTTATATCTTCCCGGAGTGTGGGCTTTAGACAAGACTTTACATAAAGGCAGACTCCTCCCCCTCTACAGTTTTGGCAATCTTTTCTAAACAGACTGTAACCCTGTACATTAACTGCCCATAAGTATGTGTGTGCGCTCTCTTCTGAGTACAGTATTGTAAGCAGTCTCTTCTGAGTACAGTACGTGTGCAGTCTCTTCTGAGTACAGCACAGTAAGCGGTGGCTTCTCCCACACAGATTAGTCCATTGACGACACACAATGCTATGTACACATACAAATACACGGGGGGAGATTTATCAAAACTGGTGTAAAGTACAACTGGCTTAGTTGCTGATAGCGACCAATCAGATTCCTCCTTTCATTTTCCAATGAAGCTGTGAAAAATGAAAGGTGAAGTCTGATTGGTTGCTATAGGCAACTAAGCCAGTTCTACTTTACACCATTTTGATAAATGACTATATATATATATATATATATATATATATATATATATATATATATATAAAAAAATGACAGCGCTCTCAAGCACTTTATTCACTCCTGTGGTCGCAATGTTTTCAACTCATTCACAGAGCCTTTTTTTTCAAGCTATGAGCTGAAACGTTGCGATTAGTATTTCAAGTTCGGCTTACAAGGTTCAGGTTATCTAAGAATTCCGTAATGGATTCTGCTACCACGGACCAAAAGGGTCGATTCACACATCTGCAGCTGTTTTGCGGTCCGCACATGGGCGGCACTATAGAAATGCCTATTCTTGTCTGTGGCTGCAGACAAGAATAGGACATGTTGTATTTTTTCCGGGGAACGGAAGTGCGGATGCGGACAGCACATGGTTTGCTGTCCACATCTTTTGCGGCCCCTTTGAAAATTGCGGAACGGATGCGGACCCATTATGCAGACATTTGAATGGACCCTTAGTTATGGTCCGTGGTAGCGGAATCTATAACAGAATTCTGACATAACCTGAACCTTGTACGCCAAACCTGAAACACAAGTTCACTCATCCCTAGTTGCGACCAAAGGGGAGGATAAAGTGTTTTTCTTTTCACTCATTTTTTGTGAGAGTGCCCCAATTTTTTAAATTCTTATATCGTCCTGGATTTGTTGAGGCAAGGTAACCAAAAAGGGCTGTTTTTATTTTTTTCACCTGACAGGGTAGGTAATGTGATATTTTTATAGAGAAGGTCGTAACCACGCAGCGTTACCTAATATGTCTTTTTTCAATTTTATTTTGGATTCACGCAATAAAAACATTTTTGAAAAAAATCATGTTTTTCTGTCTCCATTTTCTGAAAGGCTTAGTTTTTGGGCGATTGTCTTAAGGAGGGGATCATTTTTTGCGGGATGAGATGACGGTTTGATTGGTACCATTTTGGGGTACATATGACTTTTTGATCGCTTGGTATTACACATTATGTGCTGTAAGATGAAAAAAATTGCTTTGCTGGCACAGTTTTTATTTTATTTTTTTACGGCATTTACCAAACGGATTAGCTCATGTGATATTTTTATAGAGCAGGTTGTTACGGACATGGCGATACCTAACATGTTTATTGTTTTTATTTTTTACATTTGTAACTAATTATATGTGCGGATATAGGATTTTTATTTTATTTTTTACACTTTTTTGACTCAGACCCACTTGGTTCTTGCAGATCCAGTGGGTCTGAGGCCTCTATAATACACTGCAGTACACTGTATAGTGTACTGTAGTGTATTTTCAATTACACTTACTTACACTTACACTGATCAGGCTTAGATATACCATGAAAACCCCGACAAAGAAGAAAAGCACTAACACATAAGCTCATCTAAAATCAAAAATATTTATTGATAATGGTAAAAATACAATTCCCATACTAAAAATCACATCATAATCAGATAATAAATAGCGGTGGAAAGAAACAAGCACAAACAAATACGGACAATGCTGGATGGAAACAAATAACGTCCCAGCACAGCTAAGTATATGCGTATGTGGTCATATACATAAAGTGCCTAGTGCAAAAAAACAGTCAACCAGATAGTTCAAAGTAACTACAATGATAAGTGCAACCTCACATTGCACCAAACTACAGCTGTGACCATATAGATAAATAATATATATGAGGGATACCAACCAGTATGTCTGTCACCCAAGGTTGGTATCCCTCATATATATTATTTATCTATATGGTCACAGCTGTAGTTTGGTGCAATGTGAGGTTGCACTTATCATTATCTGGTTGACAGTTTTTTTGCACTAGGCACTTTATGTATATGACAACATACGTATATACTTAGCTGTGCTGGGATGTTATTTGTTTCCATCCAGCATTGTCCGTATTTGTTTGTGCTTGTTTCTTTCCACCGCTATTTATTATCTGATTATGATGTGATTTTAGTATGAGAATTGTATTTTTACCATTGTTATCAATAAATATTTCTGATTTCAGATGAGCTAAATATGATTAGATATACCATGGCAAACCGGACGCCTCTGAAGACGTCCGGCTGCCATGGTAACCATCGGGACGCTGCTACAGAAGCGCAGCAACCGATGGTTAGCACCTTCCATAGGTGTTATCAAGCAGAGCGCCAGCTGTATGTTACAGCTGGCATTCTGCTGCGCTCGGCCATCCTGAATCAAGGGGCGGGGCTTGAGCGAATGTCTTCGGCATCATTGAAGGGGAGGGAGGGAAAGAAAGAGGACAGCTGCGCTCTGGCATGGATAGGAAACACAGCAGGCTGTAGCTCAAAAATGAAAAAAGAAAAATAAACACATATCCTTTAAAGGGGCAGAGCGCTGTGGATGACACTGTTGAAGGGGTATTCCAGTTACCATAAATATAACTTATGTTTTAGACTAATTCGTCATCAATCATTACCCAATATAATGTAAATTTCACATATTTACCATTCAGTGGTAATAAAAGATTTTTTCTTCCACTGCGACCCACTGTTTTTCCTCATAAATTGCCATGGCAGCGAATTGTAATTCAAGCAACCCTCAAAAGAAGGACTTAAAAGCCCCTCCCCCAGGCCCCACAAAGCCACGCCCCCCTCCCAATTCACAGCCAATGGGGATTGAAAAAAATGAAGGTAAAAATCACCTTCTGTCAGCTGCAGGGGTAGGAGGGAGGGAGGGTGACTTTCTCCCTGCAGCTCATGCTCAGACTGCACAGTGCTGCTGTCTGAGAGTGAGCTGTTCAAAAGGACATCCCTGTGTCCATCTAGGCCCTGCGCATGATGGAGGACAGGGAGTCTGAAAGATGGACTGTCCAGCCTAAAACCGGACCTCTGGCCACCCTAGGAGAAGGCTGCTGTGGAGGTCACAGTTACAGGAGCGAGCACTGTGGAGGTCACTGTTAAGGGAGGATTAGACTGTGGAGACCACTATTAATGGGGCAGCGGGGTACTGTGAGGTCACTGTTAAGGGAGCGGGGTACTGTGACAGTCACTGTTAAAGGGGCAGTCGAGTAGAAGTCTCTGTCAAGAGGGCCAGGAAAGATGGAGGTCAGTTAAGGGAACTGTAACCTATGGTCAGTGTTAAGGGGTGGGTGCTGTAGAGGTCACTGTTAAGGGGACGGGCCCCTGCTGAGATCACTGTTAAGGGGGTGAGGTGCTGTGGAACTCACTGTTAAAGGTGCAGGCTGTTGTGAAGGTCAAAGTTAAGGGGGTGGGCTGCTGTGGAGGACCCATTTTAAGAAGATGGGGCACTGTGGGGGGGTCAGTGTTAATGGGTGGGGGGCTGTGGAGGTCACTATTAAGGAGGCAGGGTGCTGTAAAAGTCAATGTTCATATATTTTAACGACACACAGAAACATTAAATGAAATAGATGAAATATACCCGGTAGAAAGCCGGGCCCTTCAGCTAGTATATTGATATTATTCAGTGAGATTCACCCATTGAGTGATATCAGTATGGCCATAAGCCATTTGGTCATTGTGTCCCTTGTTAGCATATCAAAGGCAGGAAGGGCACATTGTGAAAGCAGTTGGACAACATTCTCTTGGCCAACAGATTGGGAATATACTTGGTTGGTCATAGGGTGGAGTCCATGGTGGGTGCTGGGACACAGGAACATATATGCTATGTGAAACTTGGTCTCTCTCTCTCTCTCTCTCTTCCTGCCACCCCCTGGACCAGAGGCGTAGCTAGAAATGACTGGGCCCCACAGCAAGTTCTTGTATGCCCCCCCTCCCCCCACATAAACACATTTCTTCACAACCTCCTTCTCCTGTGCAACCAGGAACAACAGATTGGCTCCATTGTACTCAATCTTTATCTTATTTGTATGGCTGGTTTATAAAAGATGGGTGGCTACATTGCATTGTTGCTATAGTATATATATAAGAGCAACTATAAGTGCTGATACACACAACAGTGCTCGGTCCGGGAAACACAGTTCATGTATCAGATGCATCTCCTGGGCCGACCGTGGCTCTCCTGACCTGACTGCACCATAGTGATTTATGATTCAGTCAGTTCCTATCTGATCGTGGGGCCATTGCACAGTATTTACATCACTATGTGAGCACAGTAAAATAGCCCCGCAATCAGATAGGAACTGACTGGATCATAAATCACTATGATGCAATCAAGTCAGGAGAGCTGCGGTCGGCTCAGGAGATGCATCTGAAACATGGACTGTGTTTCCCAGACCGAGCACAGATGTGTTTATCAGCACTTCTAGTTGTTCTTTAGAAATAATGCGTTGTAGCCTCCCATCTTTTATAAACCAGCCATACAGAAAAGCACAGTTGTGTGAATCAGCCCTAAGTGCTGTTGTGGGACCATTGGGCTGCAGCAATAGATGTCAGCAAGCCCACGTCATAAGCCAGTTCCTTACTGGCTCAGTGCAGATGTAAGTGTCTACTGATTCTGCACAGTCGTCCAGGTCTTGTAAATGTGTCCCCTTCTTTTTTTTGTGGCACACAAGGGGACGCTTAGTAAGAAGCTGGGAGCAGCGCCAGGTGGCACATACCAGATTTACTGACCAATCAGTGAAAGACCTTCATAAACAGCATTGCACCACCTTCATACCACGGCCACAGCATCTGTTCTAGCCTTACAAGAGCAGAAACAGCTTTGGATGTGCCGCCCTGTTTTTAAAAAGCAGAACCTTGTGGATAAATATCAAATAAATATTACATACATTTTTTGTGTATATATTAGAATTTACCATATTTTTTGCCCAATAAGATGCTCCTAGGTTTTAGAGGAGGAAAATAAGAAAAAAATATTTTCATCAGAGCTCAGCTCAGATCACCAGATGTCCATGTTAATAAATCCCCCAATCAGACCTCAGATCAGAGCCTAATGTGAATGACCTCCATTCAGACCTCAGATCAGTCCCCCATACTCAGATCTAGAGCTGGGCGATATGGCCAAAAAAAAAAATCTCGATTTTTTAAAAATTTTGGACGATTCACGATTTAAATCTCGATTTTCTTATGTTATTAAAAATATAAAAAAAATAAATAAAAAAAGCCTACTGTGCCCCCATCAGACCTCACATCAGCCCACTGTGCCCCCACCAGCCCATTGTGCCCCATCAGACCCCACATCAGCCCATTGTGCCCCATCAGACCCCACATTAGCCCATTGTGCCCATCAGACCTCAGATCAGCCCATTATGCCCCATCAGACCCCACATCAGCCCATTGTGCCCCATCAGACCCCACATCAGCCCATTGTGCCCCATCAGACCCCACATCAGCCCATTGTGCCCCATCAGACCCCACATCAGCCCATTGTGCCCCATCAGACCCCACAGTGCCCCCATCAGACCTCAGATCAGCCCACAGTAGTGCCCCCATCAGACCTCAGATCAGCCCACAGTAGTGCCCCCTTCAGACCTCAGATAAGCCCACATTAGTGCCCCCTTCAGACCTCAGATAAGCCCACATTAGTGCCCCCTTCAGACCTCAGATCAGCCCACAGTAGTGCCCCCTTGAGACCTCAGATTAGCCCACAGTAGTGCCCCCTTGAAACCTCAGATTAGCCCACAGTAGTGCCCCCTTCAGCCATCAGAACAGCCCACTAGGCCACCATAAGCATAAAATAAAAAAATCCCTTACCTGTCCTGCGCCGCGGCTCCGCTCCAGGTCTGGCGCCCCTCAGTCTTCTTCTCCCGGCGCTGCACTGTCACCTGACTACGTGCAGCGTCAGGTCAGAGTGTGCGCACTACGTCCTGACGCTGTACGCGGTCAGGACAGTGCAGCGCGGCCCCGGAGAAGAAGTGGAGCGCCGGACACCGGAGCCGCAGCGCAGGACAGGTGACAGATTTTTTTAAATTTTATCTGGCGGGCGCCATTTTAGGAAAATCGAGTTCACGATTTTCCTAAAAAATAAAATCGTGAGGCTTTCAATTGGCGAATTAATCGAATTAATCGCCCAGCCCTACTCAGATCACAGGAAAAAAAAAACAAACAAACAAAAAAAAAAACAACCCTCACCTCTTCTGCTCCAGATGCCGCTGCTCCTGAGACCCAGAACTGTTCCTGGTCTTCATGATACACTGTGCTGTGACCCAACATCGCACAGCGTGAGGTTACAGAGCGTGCCGACGTCCTCACGCTGTGCGCAGGGCACAGCACAGCGAGCGTAAAGGAAGACCAGGAAGTAAGTACAGGAGGCCCATTAGATATACTGACATTTTCTCCAAATTTGGGGTGCAGATGGAGAGAAGTACGTCATATAGGTAGAAAAATATGGTATTTATTTAGATATGTATGCTAATAAACTAAGTAATAATGATATATATATATATATATATATATATATATATATATATATAGAGAGAGAGAGAGAGAGAGAGTATAATACATTATACAGTAATATACACTCACCGGCCACTTTATTAGGTACACCATGCTAGTAACGGGTTGGACTCCCTTTTGCCTTCAGAACTGCCTCAATTCTTCGTGGCATAGATTCAACAAGGTGCTGGAAGCATTCCTCAGAGATTTTGGTCCATATTGACATGATGGCATCACACAGTTGCCGCAGATTTGTCGGCTGCACATCCATGATGCGAATCTCCCGTTCCACCACATCCCAAAGATGCTCTATTGGATTGAGATCTGGTGACTGTGGAGGCCATTTGAGTACAGTGAACTCATTGTCATGTTCAAGAAACCAGTCTGAGATGATTCCAGCTTTATGACATGGCGCATTATCCTGCTGAAAGTAGCCATCAGATGTTGGGTACATTGTGGTCATAAAGGGATGGACATGGTCAGCAACAATACTCAGGTAGGCTGTGGCGTTGCAACGATGCTCAATTGGTACCAAGGGGCCCAAAGAGTGCCAAGAAAATATTCCCCACACCATGACACCACCACCACCAGCTTGAACCGTTCATACAAGGCAGGATGGATCCATGCTTTCATGTTGTTGACGCCAAATTCTGACCCTACCATCCGAATGTCGCAGCAGAAATCGAGACTCATCAGACCAGGCAACGTTTTTTCAATCTTCTACTGTCCAATTTCGATGAGCTTGTGCAAATTGTAGCCTCAGTTTCCTGTTCTTAGCTGAAAGGAGTGGCACCCGGTGTGGTCTTCTGCTGCTGTAGCCCATCTGCCTCAAAGTTCGACGTACTGTGCGTTCAGAGATGCTCTTCTGCCTACCTTGGTTGTAACGGGTGGCAATTTGAGTCACTGTTGCCTTTCTATCAGCTTGAACCAGTCTGCCCATTCTCCTCTGACCTCTGGCATCAACAAGGCATTTCCGCCCACAGAACTGCCGCTCACTGGATGTTTTTTCTTTTTCGGACCATTCTCTGTAAACCCTAGAGATGGTTGTGCGTGAAAATCCCAGTAGATCAGCAGTTTCTGAAATACTCAGACCAGCCCTTCTGGCACCAACAACCATGCCACGTTCAAAGGCACTCAAATCACCTTTCTTCCCCATACTGATGCTCGGTTTGAACTGCAGGAGATTGTTGCCGCCATGTGATTGGCTGATTAGAAATTAAGTGTTAACGAGCAGTTGGACAGGTGTACCTAATAAAGTGGCCGGTGAGTGTATATATTATATATAGTAATTATGACTAAATACACTTATAGAATACATTTATATAGCACACATACATATACATGCATATCTATATGTATAAATAGATGTATTTGCATATCTACATACATACCGTATTTTTCGCCCCATAAGACGCACCAGCCCATAAAACGCACCTAGGTTTTAGAGGAGAGCAATAAGAAAAAAATATTTTTCATTAGATCTCAGGTCAGACCAACAATTAGTCCCCTAATGTTAATCAGACCCCAATAAGACCTCAGATTAGACCCCCAATCAGACCTCAGCTCAGACCCCAATGTTAATGACCCCCAATCAGACCTCAGATAAGAGCCCCATTCCTCTCTTCAACCCCCATATGAGACCCCAATGCCTGTAATTAGCCCCCATATCAGCCCCTAATGCCTGTAATTAGCCCCCATGTCGGTAATTAGCCCCATATTAGCCCACATGCCTGTAATTAGCCCCCATATCAGCCTCACTTTAGCCCCCATATCAGCCCCCATGCCTCACTCCAGCCCCCATATGATTCCCTATGCCTCACTTCAGCCTCCATGCCTCTTGCCCCCCCCCTTCTGCTAGTAATAAAACAAAGGACATTGAATGTTAAGGTGATTGCCACACTTTCATCCTTCTTTCCATTCTGGATTTAGAGGCCCAAAGCCATTATCAGCCCCCATTATGAGCCCAGCATGCCTCCTTAAAAATAAAAAAGCCACTTACCTCTCCTGGACGCCCCTCTCCGCCCGCACTCTCTCTTCTTCCTGTCGGTTGTGCTGTGACCCTGCGCGCAGAGCGCGAGGTCACAAAACGCCCTCACGCTGTGAGCAGCACAGCCGAACGGAGGTCCAGGAAGCGGTGAGTACAGAGCCTTCACTGATTCCCGGTCCTCCAGTGCTAATGAGCGCTTCCTTCTCTTATGGGGCGAAAAATACGGTACATGTATACGTAGCAGGCGGCCTACCCTGCTCCCGGGCTCCTTATGAGCTTGAGCCCTGAAGCAGCTGCTTCCCTGATACCTACGCCACTGCCCTGGACCAACAACACTTGAGGAGCAAGCCAAGTTATATGTGTGTATGTATATAAGTATAATATCCCAGTAGACATTATATGTGTACAAACATATATTGGTAGTCTGCAATTGCATTCCATTTTTTACGTGTTTACTAATCGTCAGGTACTGGATGTGAGTTGGGTATAAGTGTAGATCCAGTAAACAGTATATTGGTGGACTCTGGATATACTGTATATACATACACATTATTAGCCACATTGCTTAGCATCCAGGGAGGGCAGGAATGGAGGCAGCTGTGTGTGGTGGTGTCCTCTATGTATTGTGCTATTTGTAGTGTCTGTATCTTTATGTAATGACCATTTGTTTTGTCATCTCTACGTTATCAGTAAACTACATACAATGCAACGGCACACTGCCAACCAGATAAAGCACAAAATGCCATAGAGATATGAAGTATTCTGGAGCTAATGCTATGCTTGTTTAGTAAGCTAGAGATTCTTGGCAAATATATTTTGTACAAAATTATCTGGGCCCGTCCACCAAATCGCCAAGGTGATCTCTGTAGAACGGAAACCTAACACTATTTCCTACCTGTTATGTGCCAACCTTGGCTTCCGTATAATCAGGGGGTGTTGGTTCCACATGCATGCTTGGTCCCCTCTGCCTTTTGCCATTTGTAGTGCTTCAAAGGCCTCCACTAATACAGGGATGCAGGTACCAAAACCTGCATGCCGAGTCCACTCGGCTTTATAGTTACACTAATTAAAATCAGCCTATGGGCAGACGGGGCTAGTCAGGAGTGCACCAAATGGAGTAGCCACACCTCCAGTACAAACTTACAAAGAAAAAAAAGGGGAAATTTCAGTCAGCACATCCTAGTGCGCAGGTGCACGTTGCTATGGCTAAATGCACAAGGAAAGGAAAATACATACAATGCAACGGCACACTGCCAACCAGATAAAGCACAAAATGCCATAGAGATATGAAGTATTCTGGAGCTAATGCTATGCTTGTTTAGTAAACTAGAGATTCTTGGCAAATATATTTTGTACAAAATTATCTGGGCCTGTCCACCAAATCGTCAAGGTGATCTCTGTAGATCGGGAACCCAACACTATTTCCTACCTGTTATGTGCCAACCTTGGCTTCCGTATAATCAGGGGGTGTTGGTTTCACATGCATGCTTGGTCCCCTCTGCCTTTTGCCATTTGTAGTGCTTCAAAGGCCTCCACTAATACAGGGATGCAGGTACCAGGTGATTTTTACACTAATTAAAATCAGCCAATGGGGCAGACGGGGCTAGTCAGGAGTGCATGACCAAATGGAGTAGCCACACCTCCAGTACAAACTTACAAAGAAAAAAAGGGGAAATTTGAGTCAGCACATCCCAGTGCACAGGTGCACGTTGCTATGGCTAAATGCACAAGGAAAGGAAAATACATACAATGCAACGGCACACTGCCAACCAGATAAAGCACAAAATGCCACAGAGATCACCTTGACGATTTGGTGGACAGGCCCAGATAATTTTGTACAAAATATATTTGCCAAGAATCTCTAGTTTACTAAACAAGCATAGCATTAGCTCCAGAATACTTCATATCTCTATGGCATGTTGTGCTTTATCTGGTTGGCAGTGTGCCGTTGCATTGTATGTATTTTCCTTTCCTTGTGCATTTAGCCATAGCAACGTGCACCTGCGCACTGGGATGTGCTGACTGAAATTTCCCCTTTTTTCGTTATCAGTAAACTATTTTTAACTAAGTTTCTGTGAGGGTTGTATGTTACTCCTGGGGCATATGAAGGCCCGGAAGGGGAGTATATAATATACAGAATAAGCGGGTTATATAGGAAACAAAGACAACAGTCTAGGAACAGAATAAAAGGGACTGAATACAGAGATAGATATAAAACTCCAATAAGCAAAAATTCCCTTTATCAGACATCATATAGTACATAGCAATCTCTTCTTAACAAATCTAGAATCAGCCCTATACCTCACATGGATCCAAAGATCTCCCCATTCATTTCTCCAACTGTTCTGCAAGACTTATTTTAAGCAAACAGCATAGGTGATGTGTCCTTTCTGTTGCAGCTGGTGGCAGTTTAAGGATGGAACTGAACATGTGCATCCACCTCAGGTGTTGGACAGAGGAACTATAAAAACTGCAAACAGCAGGTGGTGCTATAGAGATTTCACTGTAGGGGCTAATACGAAATCTCAGCCACTATGCCTTTTGGCTTAGGACATAGAGAAGGCTTTTGATAGCATCTCTTGGTCCTATCTATATACGGTTTTAACTACCATGGGTATCACGGAGACTTTTTTGCTTTCTATCCAAACTCTCTACTCAAACCCTGTCCGGGATTTTTAATACTGATGATCTACCACACGTGACGTGCCGTCTCCCGTCTCTCTTCCTGTCCGCTGCTGCAGTCCCATAGGCATACACCAGCAGAGCAGGAAGACAGAAGGCACTACGTGTGCCATCTCATCATACAGCTGATTGGCGGGGGTGTCGGGTGTTGAACTCCCACCAATCTGTTATTGATGAACTATCCTGAGGATAGGTCATCAATATTAAAAAGCCTGGACATCTCCATACCTATGAAAATTTACTGTTGAATGAGACAAAGTGGCCCTCTTTCTCCTTCCTACTTTAGCTATCAAACCACTGGTTATTATAATATGTACTAACCCAAATACTGCCGGGGTCGCTATAGGGCCCAACGAATACAAAGTACATTTTTTTGCCAATGACTTGTTGCTTACCATTACTGACCATTTTTAGTCATATGAGGTTTAAATTATGAATACTTCAAAAGCTAAAGTTTTTCACTGTAATACTCCATCCCTGACATGAGGGTTATTTGCCCCTAATTTGGGATTTAAAACTTGAGATGATTACCTTCCATATTTGGGAGTAAATATACTCAAATCCCTTGACTCCATTTTGAATTGAAATTATGCACACCTTATTCCTAAACTATATCAGGAATGGCTTTCCTTACCCTATCCAGGCTGGGCAGAATCCATACTATGAAGATGGTAACACCCCAAATTTTTATTACTTTAGAAGCCTTCCTGTTTCATGATCTGTACTTAAGTCCTACAAAATGAGAATTTACTGTTTATATGTGCATATAAATGCCCCCGAATATCACGATCAATAATTCATCTCCACAAAAGAGTGGTAGGTTTTTCCATACCTCATCTCTATAATTATTATTTAGCCCTTAAAGGGGTTGTCCAAGTTATGGAAAAAAAAATATAGCACTGTAAATCTAATGGGCAGCAATATATAACTAAGTTCAGAAAGTTTTAGGCAAAAAAAAAAAATCTATATTTCCTAATTTCCCTGGTTCTCTTCTGGCCTTTGTTTACCTGCAGTAATAACAATCTCTGCCCCTCTCCCCTCCCCCCTTCTCTGCAAAGGCAGTGAATATAAGTGCTGTGAGTACATGTCTGCCTGCTGGGATACTCAGCAGCATGTTGTTTGTGTAGGACTACAAGTCCCAGCTGTACAATGACACTGCTGATACACACAGGAAATTCTCCCTACCTGTTCTTGTACAATTCCTCTATAGCTCCTTGCCCAGCATTTGTCTCCTCTCACTGCTGCAGCTACTATTTGTTGTAAAGCCTTGAGCCCTCAGTGTGTTCTGGCTGAAGGGGTTAATGTTTTATCTGAAGGAATCCAGGGAGAGAGCAGATAGCAGGAGCCCGGCAAATAAAGGGGGCGTGGCCAGTGACGTCTCGTGTACAGACTGTTATCTGAACTCTGAGGCTTGTACACGAAACATCACAGACCAGGGAGATAAGGTGACATCACAGGTCATGTGACCCTCAGTCAACTCTGAGAAACCAGCAGCTTTAGAAACACAAAGTATATGGGAAAGTTGTTATACCTGACAAGTTAGAAACATATAAAGAACAAAAAAATAACTCGGACAACCCCTTTAAGGATACCCTGCTGCAAAATTTGACTGCAGTATGGTGAGCACCAAGGGAAGTTGGCAGGTGATGTTGACGGACACATCGAAGAAAGTACTTCATAAGGTATATATGTTACCTTCTATATTACATATTATCTATTCATCGTTCTCTCCTTTATGTTTTAGGGGTTGTCAAGAGACTGGTAATAACCTTCACATATGGTGCACCTGCCCTACACTTAAACAATTTTAGGCCAACATTCGCAAGGGACTCTGATTCTCTTTCATAAAGATATTCCTCCGTCAGCATGTGCACCTATTAGGTCTTAAATAGAGTTGAGCGAACGTGCTCGTAACGAGCACTGTACTGCTCGGATCACCTGCACTTGCATGGCCGCAGCCATCCGGATCCGTCCTCCTCACCCGACTGCAAGTCAGTGGGGACGGATCCGTTTGGTATGACACACTCGTGTGTCATACCAAACGGATCCGCCCCCATTGACTTACAGTCAGGTGAGGACGGATCCGGATGCCTGCGGCCATGCGAGCGCAGGGGATCCGAGCACTACAGTGCTCGTTAAGAGCACGTTCGCTCAACTCTAGTCTTAAACTTTCAGCATTTACCAATGGAGTGTATACGTTTTTACAATATATCCTGATGGCCGCAAGAATACATGTTGCTTCCAGATGGAGCTCCCCCTATCTATCTATGCAGTTATGACTTGGCTGGACTCTCTATTCTCCCTCCCCCTTTTTTCCCCTTTTCCATATACCTATTTGACTGGGAGAATCATGGGGGCTCAGCCCCCATTATACTGATAATATTTTTAGTTTTATGTTCTTATTGTTATGTAGCAACTTTCTGAACCTACAGTGACTTCTCACTTTCCAGTGTATTAATAATTCTGCACGTCACTTTTTTTTGTGTCTCCTTATTATATTCTTATGCAAGCTTTATTTTTTTTTACGATATCACTAATACTTTTGAAACATAATACTGACCAGTAGGAAAAGGTTGGCATGTCAATATTAGCACACAGTAACCTCCATAAAAACAAATAAAAATAAAAAAAAGCAAAAAAACAATGGCGGAACTGATTTTTTCAATTTCATCCTTGACTACCAGAGGATCTTAGTTTCCTACTTTTCTATAATTCTCCCACTTTCTTGAACTCCCCATCCTGCCCCCCCAATACTGTGCCTGCTGTGCTCCCCAAAACTATACTGCATAAACAGTCCCCCTGCAAATACTACCGCCTTGAGTAATTATTGGCACACAGTCCCCTAAAAAATAACTGCACCCAGGAAATAGTGTCCCTGACACTAAATTATAACTAAAATGTTCCCCCAAAATAACTGTGCTAAGCTGATACTGTGCCCCCCAATGCCCCCTACTGTGTGCCCAAAAAAACCCTCTTAGTGCCCTCAGTTCAGCCAAAGTCTGTATAGTGCCCTATGTGTGCCAGTATAATGCCCCTATACAATGACCCCAATAGTGCTCCTCTCCCACCCCATCTATAGGCCCCCCCATAGTGGTCCTCCTCCTCCAGAGTGCCCTCCATGTGAGCCAGTATATATGATAGGGCCTCCATAGTGCCAGTATATATATATATATATATATATATATATATATATATAGGGCCCCCCATAGTGCTCCTCCTAGATAGTGCCCTCATTGTGCTCCTCCTCCATAGTGCCCTCCATAGTGCTCCTCCTCCATAGTGCCCTCCATAGTGCTCCTCCTCCATAGTGGCCCCCATAGTGCCCTCAATAGTGCTCCTCTTCCATAGTGCCCGTCCTCCATAGTGGTCCCACAATGCTCCTCCTCCATAGTGGCTCCCATAGTGTTCCTCCTCCATAGTGCCCTCTATAGTGCTCCTCTTCCATAGTGCTTCTCTTCCATAGTGCCCCTCCTCCATAGTGGCCTCCATAGTGCTCCTCCTCCATAGTGGCCCCCATAGTGCTCCTTCTCCATAGTGCCCCTCCTCCATAGTGCTCTCCATAGTGCTCCTCCTCCATAGCAGGGCTGTGGAGTCGGTAAGCCAAAGCCCCGACTCCTCAATTTCCCCTCACCCCGACTCCGACTCCTTCATACATGGAGCATGTTTAAGTGATAACTTTAAACAAATTTGCATAAAATCAATAGTACAGATAAGTCATGTTTGTAATCTATCAGGCTTCTCTGGGTACAGCTCACTTAGAGCCTAATCAGAGGCGTAGCTAGAGGTTCAGCACATGGGGGGGCGAAACATACTTAAGTGGGCCCCCCACTTATTGGCTTCCCAAACGCACGTTTCCAACTTCACAGGCACATACTACTAGTTGTGGTTATAATACTGTATTAGCAAGATGACTATATAAACTGCTAGATCATCTATGCTGTTAAGTACAGTACAATAGACTTTCTACATACCCTACTCTAAATACTGTACCACATAATGCAGTAAAATATAGGATTAATAGGAGTAAAAAAGGGGACTCCTATGTTAAAGGAAATCTGTCCCCAGCTTTTACATCACTAAACTAACAGTCCCTTGCCCCCATCAGACCTCAGATCGGCTTAATGTGCCCCCATCAGACCTCAGATCAGCCTATTGTACCCCCATCAGACCTCAGATCAGCGTATTGTGCCCCCATCAGACCTCAGATCAGCGTATTGTGCCCCCATCAGACCTCAGATCGGCTTAATCTGCCCCCATCAGACCTCAGATCAATAGAATGTGCCCCCATCAGACCTCAGATAGGCTTAATGTGCCCCCATCAGACCTCAGATCAGCAGAATGTGCCCCCCCATCAGACCTCAGATCAGCAGAATATACCCCCATCAGACCTCAGATCAATAGAATGTGCCCCCATCAGACCTCAGATCGGCTTAATCTGCCCCCATCAGACCTCAGATAGGCTTAATGTGCCCCCATCAGACCTCAGATCAGCCTATTGTGCCCCCATCATACCTCAGATCAGCAGAATGTGCCCCCCCATCAGACCTCAGATCGGCTTAATCTGCCCCCATCAGACCTCAGATCAATAGAATGTGCCCCCATCAGACCTCAGATAGGCTTAATGTGCCCCCATCAGACCTCAGATCGGCTTAATGTGCCCCCATCAGACCTCAGATCGGCTTAATGTGCCCCCATCAGACCTCAGATCAGCAGAATGTGCCCCCCCATCAGACCTCAGATCAGCAGAATGTAGCCCCATCAGACCTCAGATCAGCAGAATGTAGCCCCATCAGACCTCAGATCAGCAGAATGTGCCCCCATCAGACCTCAGATCATCAGAATGTGCCCCCATCAGACCTCAGATCATCAGAATGTGCCCCCATCAGACTCCATAATGGAAGCACTCACTTGTATTCGCCTGTTTGTACTAAGGCCATCCCTGCTGGGCCCCCCTAGAGGTATTGGGCCCAGAGCATCGCCTCCCCCCCCCCAGTAGCTACGCCTCTGGGCCTGATGTATGAAAACTGTCTAGGTCTAAGACTTTTTTTGTTGCCCATAGCAACCAATCAGAGCTCCCCTTTCATTTCTCCAGAGCACTATATGAAATGAAAGGGGAGCTCTGATTGGTTGCTATGGGCAACAAAGAAACTTCTACACCTAGACAGTTTTCATACATAAGGCTCTAGGTGTTTTACATCAGCAGCAGATAGAAGCCATGAGAGCAGCTAACCTCTCTAAACATGAGCTCAGAGGAAACATAAAGCATACAGAAAGAACATGCACTGGACATGAAGGGCAGTACACAATCATCTCAACTAAAAGCCTAAATCCTTAGATCAGGAATAGAACAGACATTTATAGGACATTTCATCATTTTCACAAATTCTTATAAAAATATATTCAGCACTGAACTAAATGTACTAATTCATTATATATTTTAGGAGTCGGAGTCGGTCCATTTTATACCGACTCCACCAAAATGGTGACCGACTCCGACTCCACAGCCCTGCTTCATAGTGGCCCCCATAGTGCTCCTCCTCCATAGTGGCCCCACTGTGTGCCAGATCAAAGCTTAAATAAAAAAAAATAAACACTAATACTTACCTCCTTGCCTCTTTCAGCGACACGATGCAGGCCTCTTCTGGCCTGTGTCCCGCGCTGTACGGCTCAGGCAGCGCAATGATGTCATTGCGCCTCCTGTGCCGGCCTCTGACAGGCTGCAGGCACTAGGCCTGTAGCCTATCAGAAGAACGGGGAAGGGAGACGCCTCTCCCTCCCTTGCCCCGCAGTATCCATCTGTATCGCCGTCCTAAGGACGGCGATACAGATGAATATAGAGATGAGCGCTTCCACAATGGAAGCGCTCATCTCTCCCCTGCCCTGCCGCCGGCAAGAAGGGCCCCCCTCCGGCCCTGGGCCCCTGTACAGCCGAATCGGCTGCACAGGAGGTATGTCCGCCCCTGGGTGTGGGGATTATTTTTTGTAGGAAGATTTGCATATTTTATTGATACCATTTTGTGGTGTGTGTGACATTTTGATCACATTTTTTGGTAGTTCAGGTAGATAAAATGAAAACATGAAAATTAAAATAGGACTGGTCCCGAAGGGTTTAAACCATGTTGTTTCAATTGAGTAATGCTATGCATGATGCCCAAATGCAGCAATAAACAACTGACATAGCAATGTTGGATGCATAGAGATAACTCAAAAATAGGGTTCACGAGGAAGTGGGATCAGCGTAAGGCTAGCCTTAAGATGGCCATGCACATTCAATAGCTGTCAGCTGAATGATTGTTCGGTCGACAGCTGTTTCACCTCCATACGTACACTAATGAGTGAAAATTCAGGATGAACCAAAAATGCACTATAACCTTTACAGGTGAACTTAATGTGACCCTCTCTAAACTTTTGAATGCACATGTACAACAGTTCAATGTTTTAGTACCTTTTGCACAGCTTGCCATTCTCTAACAAGGAGCTTAATGGCAAAATTCACAACAGATTTTTGATCCATGGATCACCCAATAAATTTCCTGGTTCAATTAGAAATGGTATTTTAACAGTCTTCATCATCATGCTGTTCACACTTTGAAATCATGAGACCAAGACGACACCTAACAACTGATGAACAGTACCTCGCCATTGCGAGGCTTCAAGCAGGATGTTCTCAGACGGAAGTGGCCACTGAGCTTAGAGTGCCACCGAGTGTCATCAGCAGGTTGCAAAAGGGATACAGAAAGATTGGAAGAGTCACAGAAAGGCATAGAAGTGGGCGTCCTTTGGCCACATCCCACACTGATGACTGCTTCATTGTTAACAATGCCCTGTGGAACTGGGTGATGAATGCCACACAACTCCAGGCACATTTAAAGGGAACCAGTCACGTCAGAAACACATATAAAACTGGGAGCATTACCTTATAGTAGCCCCCAGTCTGTTCCTTATCATGGGTTTGATGTTGTAGTCTGAGGCTCAATAGGTGAAAAACACGATCTTTTAAGCGCTATCAGAGCTTTCTTTCAGGTCAGTTTCAAGTCAAGGGGGCAGTGGCTTCCTTGCTTGAAGTCAAGGTAAGCACTCCCCCTAACCGTTTCTTCTCTTGTGATTGACAGCCTGCAGTAAGGCGTGCTCCCATGTCCTGCTGCCGCTGGCCATCTGGCTTCAGCGGCGCACTGCACATGTGCCAGCCAGTGCGAGCGAGAGCGCTCACTATTCTTTTAGCCTACTCCTGCGCTGAAGCTGGGCGGGCAGCGGCAGCAGGACATGGGAGCGCGCCTTACTGCAGGCTGTCAATCAGAAGAGACCTTGACTTCAAGCAAGGAAACGACTGCCCCCTTGACTTGAAACTGACCTGAAAGATAGCGCTGAAGGCGCTTAAAAGATCGTGTTTTTCACCTATTGAGCCTCAGACTAGAACATCAAACCCATGATTAGGAACAGACTGGGGGCTACTATAAGGTAATGCTGTCAGTTTTATATGCATTTCTGACGTGACAGGTTTCCTTTAAGGGAGGCGAGAGGCACCCAAGTGTCACATCAGACCATTCAAAATCATTTACATCAGCATGGTCTGTGTGCTAAACGACCTGCAAGGGTACCTGACCACAACACCAGGCACAGGCGTTATCGTCTTGCATTTGGCAGGGAGCACCTATGCTGGATGAGGGACCAGTGGGCCTCAGTGCTGCTCACTGATGAAAGTCGAATCAGGCTGAGCAGAAATGATGGCTGCCAATGATTTTGGAGATGTGAAGGAGAACGCTATGCATCAGCCACTATTGTAACCAGATGAGCCTTTGGTGGTGGTCTTAGTGTGCGCAAGTGTGTCTAATCAATACCGAACTGTCCTACACTTTGTGAATGGCACAGTGACAAGCCCATACTCATTGTGCCTCTGCATGAACAACACAGGCCTCATTTCATCTTCATGGATGACACTGCGCCAGCTAATTAAGGTTGTATCATTAGGGAACAGCTGCTGGAGACTGGGGTACCTCAAATGCACTTTCTTCAGGACTGAATCCCATTGAAAACTAGAGGATCAGCTAATGTAGGGGCACCCAGAACCTCAATGACCTGAGGGCTGCCCTTCAAGACGAGTGGGAAGCCTTGCCCTAGCCGACAATAAGTCGACTAGTGAACACCATGAGACGTTGTCAAGCTGTAATTGATGGTCAAGGCCACATGACAAGTTATTGACACAATGAAAAAGATTCAGCGCACGCGCCAATTTGAGTCTAAATAAGAGTTATTTTAATCTCGGAAAGATATTTATTCAGTGTCTCAATCAAGAGAGAAATTCATTTTTTGTACATAACTTCCAATGGCTCAGCAAGAAAGTAAATATTCAGCGTTTTAAAAATCATTTCATGGTGTCATGATGATGATGGCCAATATTTTGGTCAGATGACCTTTTTCAAGCATCATCGCCATGTGTATCATCAAGGGGTTAATTGCTGAGACCAGTTGCCGTGTAGGGGCACCCAGAACCTCAATGACCTGAGGGCCGCCCTTCAAGAGGAGTGGTATGCCCTGCATCAGCAGACAGTCGACTTGTGAACACCATGAGACGTTGTTGTCAAGTTGTAATTGATGCTCATGGCCACCTCACAAGTTGACATTGACATTTTTTTGTGGCGGTACACCCTCCACTGTACTTGGTTTTTGTTTCAATAAATTGTTTGATATGAGGAAATCACTATTGCATGCTTCTACTTAACTGCCCTACTTTCATGATATATCACTGTAGCGTGATCCTTTTACATTTTCCATAAATAGTACCTGAAGGCTAACTTTCTGGGAGTAGTGTATGTTTGGCAGAACGCACATGTGTTGGTAATGTGGAAAGCAGGGGCGTATTGGGAACTCAAAGTGGTTCTGGAGAAAAGTATAGAAGTGGCCGCATGTTGTAGGTGGAGACAAAGTGGTACAAGGTGTGGCCAAGCTAGGAAGGCAGGGTCAAATAAGCAAAGTATCGCTCTGGTAAAAAGGGCCAATGCAGTTAACTGTAGATCATGCAAACATGCTAGTAGGTGGCAGTAGCCCAGCCTAAGGCCTGGCGCCCTCCGTATCTTTTATATACTGAAATGAGTATTACACTTACTGGTAATCCTGGAAGTCTTCTTGACACCACATCCTGAGATTGACTTCCTCTGATAGGACAGGAAAAACACAGAAGTTTAAATCCCACCCCTCCAAGGAGGAGGCTCTCCCTTCCTTAGTGGTTTTCAGAGACGAGAAGCCCTCCGTAATCCAATCCTCAACTATTCTTGCTCGCTTGTCTGAAGGACTATATTCTCTTCATTTTCGTTTCCAATATCCCTGGGCTATCCAAATTATGTTTGCTATCCTACTTACATGTAAATTGCGCTTCCTTCGCTGTTAATGCCGATCACAGGAGACGCTCTGGTTCGCAGCTGAGGACGCCGTGTACTCGGCGAAACATGTCGGGGGAGCGTGCTGATTTATTTTAAACAACAGAGAGCAGTTCAGAATTTAGGATCGGCTGGATGCACTGCAGGCATCCTGGTTATATCGATCCCGGCAGGATCTGAGATACATATGTAGGATAAAGGACAGGAGATATAATAGCAGTGAGGCAGAGTTGACATGCAAAAACTCAATTGTTCAGGGCTTGATGATTAGCAATGAGGAGTTCAAGAAAGTTACAAGTCCTAAATTAGGATACAAATAACCTGCCTCCTGAAACATTGTAGGATAACAATCCACCATAAAGATACAAGCAGCTATAACAGTGAAGTGGTATGAATGTTAATACCCTCACTGAAATATAGTAAAATCTCCAGCCCTATAGGAAAGAGAAATAACATATGAAAAATAACTGAGGTGCAATCTGATCTTTTTATATATCACAAAGAGCATTTTTCTGTTCTAATTTTATTTTTAACCCCTTCAACCTTCGTGTCCAGGCCATTTTTTGCAAATCTGACATGTGTCACTTTATGTGGTAATAACTTTAGAACGCTTTTACTTATCCAAGCCATTCTGAGACTGTTTTCTCGTCACATATTGTGCTTCACGACAGTAGTAAATTTGTGGCAAAATATTTCATTTTTATTTATAAAAAAAATACCAAATTTACCAAAAATTTTGAAAAATTTCCAAATTTCAATTTCTCTACTTTCAAAATACATAGTAATACCTCCAAAAATAGTTATTTTACATTCCCCATATGCCTACTTTATGTTAGCATCATTTTATAAATGTCATTTTACTTTTTTCGGACGTTAGAAGGCTTAGAAGTTTAGAAGCAATTTTTCAAATTTTCAACAAAATTTCCAAAACCATTTTTTTAAGCACCAATTCAGATATAAAGTGATTTTGAGGGGCTTATGTAATGGAAACCACTAATAAATGACCCAATTTTAGAAACTACACCCCTCAAATTATAAAAAACGAATGTTACAAACTTTGTTAACCTTTGAGGTGTTCCACAAGAATTAAAGGAAAATGGAGGTGAAATCTCAAAATTTCACTTTTTTGTTAGATTATTCATGTTAATAATTTTTTTCTTGCAACACAGCAGGGGTTAACAGCAAACTAAACCTCAATATACATTACTCTGATTCTGCAGTTTACAGAAATACCCCATATGTGGTGGTAAATGTCTCTATGGGTTTGTGGCAGTGGTCAGAAGGAAAGGAGCGCCATACGGATTTTGGAGGCAGATTTTGCTAGAATGGTTTTTAGGGACCATTTTGTAATTGAGAGACCCTGACATACCCCTACAGTGGAAACCCTCAAAAAGTGACCCCATTTTGGAAACTACACCCTTCAAAGAATATATTAAGGGGTGTACTGACCACTTTACCACCCTAAGCGTTTTACGGAATTTGGAAACACTTGGCTGTGAAAATGAAAAGTTTCATTTCTTCCAATAAAATGTTGCTTTAGCACCAAATTTTTCATTTTCATAAGGGGTAACAGGAGAAAAGCACCCCATAATTTGTTCCCCATTTTCTCCTGAATACGGCAACACCCCATATGTGGTGGTAAACTGCTGTGGGGGCACATGGCAGGACTCAAAACAGAAGGAGCGCCATATGGATTTTGCAGAACAGATTTTGATGGATTGGTTTGCAGGAGCCATTGATTTTTATTTTTTTGAGTTATTGTCTTACGTGGGGGCTCATTTTTTGCGGGATGAGGTGACGTTTTAATTGGTACCATTTTGGGGTACCTAAGACTTTTTGATCGCTTGGTATTACACTTTTTGTGAGTCAAGGGGAAAAAAATAGCTGTTTTGGCATAGTTTTTTTTTTAAAATTTTTTTTTACAGCAATCACCTGTGGGGCCCCATCTCATGTAATTTTTTTAAAGAGCAGGTTGTTACGGACGCGGGGATACCCCATATGTCTAACATTTTTATTTTTGGAAAGTTTTACAGATTAGATTTATTTTTGAACAGAATAAAATCTTTTTTTTTCTGTCGCCATTTTCTGAGAGCCATATTTTTTTTAGAGCGATTGTCTCAGGTAGGGTATCATTTTTGCAGGACAAGATGACAGTTTGATTGGTACCATTTTGGGTTAAATACGCCTTTTTGATCGCCTGCTATTAGACTAATACACTTACAGCCCGCTTCCTGTGCAATCCAGGGGGCTGGATCGCACAGGCACGCAGGGATAGCAGCCATTATTTGAGAAAAGATGATTGACCTCAGGGAGATCAACCATCATCACCACAGAGACACCATCACGAGTCTCAACGTTTTCTTAAATAATCTTCTACTAGGCATTGCTCCCACTAGCCAGATTCCTACTCCACACTGATGAGGGGCAAATACCCCGAAACAGCTGTCTGTGGATGGATACCATGCTTTGGCATAGGTGGTTTCCTTTTGGAGACTGCCCTTCCCTTCGTTGTTCCTTCCCGGTGAAAGGCCTGGCTAGTTTTGACCGTCGTTGAGACACGTGATGGTGTCTCTGTGGTTTTCTTTTTGATTTGCATACCCAAGAACGGTCACCAACACCAAAACAGAAGAGTGGGAAATATAGGGGTGCTGTCATGGACCCTGGAAAATCAAATTACCGGTGAGTGTAATTATTTTTTCTAATCGTCCATGACAGCACCAGGAGAGATCCCAAAGAAGAAGTAATTAGGGAGGAACCACAGAAGCTTACGCCCAAAGGATAAGTCAGAGGAAGAAAGATCCAACCTATAGTGCCTAATCCATAATTCAGAGGACCAAGTAGCGGCTTTGCAGATATCTTGAATCAATGCCTCTGTTCTTTCTGACCAAGAAGTAGCCACCGATCTTGTCAAGTGAGCCGACCATCCCAAGGGAACCGGTTTCTGTAGGGAAACATAAGCTAAACAGATAGCCTGCCTTGTCCATCTAGCCAATGAACCTTTACTAGCCGATTTCCCTCTATTGGCTCCTGCAAACTGAAAGAACAAAGAAGTTGATTTTCTCCACTCTTTGGTAGCCTCCAGATAAGCTAACACACATCCCCTAACGTCCAAATGATAGAACTCGATTTGTTTCTGATTTCTAGGATTATTTCAAAAGGAAGAGAGGACCACCACATATAAGGAGGGTTAATGGAAAGGGCTTGCATCTCACCTAACCTCTTGGCAGATGTAATGGCCATTAAAAATACACATTTTAATGTCAGGATCTTAATGGAAACATCAGAGAGGGGTTCAAAGGATGGTTTAACCAGGGCCTGAAGAACCAGCCCAAGATCCCAAGGAGGGACTCTAGCGACTCTGGTCGGGGTGTTCCTAGAAACAGATTTACAAAATCTAGCAATCAGAGGAAGGGCTGCCAAACCTGTATCAAACAGGATACTTAAGCCTGAGATTTGAACCTTCAAGGTACTCAAGGCCAACCCTCTATCTAACCCCCTCTGGAGAAATTCCAATATGCTTGGAATGAAAAGCTGACAGGAAGGAGAAGGAGGGACCCCTAAGAACTTAAAGAACACAGACCAAACCCTAGCATATATGCAAGTAGTTACTTCCTTCCTGCTCTTTAACAAGGTGGAAACTACTGAAACTGACAAACTCTTCTGAATCAGAAGAGACCTCTCAAAAGCCAAGCCTTGAAGTGCTGACCCTGGACTAGGGGATGAATCACTAGGAATCACTAGGCCCTAACATAATAGATCCAGAATTTCTGGAAGCATCCATGGATCCCTGATCGACAGTAGTCTTAACCAGGTGAACCACGCTCAACCGGGCCAAAAGGGGGCAATTAATATTACAGAAGCCCTGTCGTCCCTTATTTTCTTTAATATTTTGGGGATCAACTGCAGGGGAGGGAACGCATACAGGAGACCCTTGTTCCAGGGCTGGATGAAGGAATCTACTGCTGTGGGGGAATCCTCTGGACAGAGGGAAAAGAATGTTTTCACCTTCCTGTTTTCCCTTGTAGCAAAAAGGTCTATATCCTGCAGCCCCCACAGACTTACTATCCTGGCAAAGATCTCCTGATTAAATGACCACTCTCGCTTGTCCAGTTTGTGCCGACTCAGATAGTCTGCTCTCCAATTGTCCACCCCCTGATATGTAGGGCAGATAGGGACAATACCTTTCCCTCTTAAAAGGGAGAAAATCTGAATCGCAATCTCCATCAATTCTCTAGACCGGGACCCCCCCTGATGATTTAGGTAGGCTACCACGAAACCATTGTCGTACAATATTTTTAAATGTTGGTTCTGAAGACTGGGTAGAATTCTATGCAAGACCTTCTGAACTGCGAACAATTCCTTTGTCACCCAATCTGAACTGCCCCAGGACCCCTGAAAAACCTTGTCCTGAACATGGGCCCCCCAACCATAAGGGCTGGCATCGGTAGTAATTACTAAGGGGTCTACCACCTTCCATGGAACCCCCTGATCTAAATTCTCTTTCAACAACCAACATTCCAGTGACCGACGGGTCTCTCTGGAGATGAGGATCTTGACGTCCAACTGCTCCAGATTCCCATGTACGTCTAAGAAAACTGCCTGCCTTCCTATCCATAACATCCTTTAACTGACCTAAATCGTCAAAGGGAAGGGAGGATATACGGGAAACCTTAGCTATAGGTACATCAATCTTTGGAGCCCGGTCCCAAGACTGGCAATCAGACTCCTCAAGGGGGTACTTCTGTTTCACTAACGAGGGAATAAAGCTCCGCTTATCGGGATTTTTCCATTCGTTAGTAATTAGAGCAGAAACATTTTTATGAATGAAAATGGAACGTTTCTTTCCCTACATCTTGAACCAAAAAGAATTCTTAAGGGTCTTCGATGTTCATAGTGGCCCTTATTGCCTTTAATAACTGATCCGTACACTGAATACGCCTCCCGCAGAAGATGATTCAGAATCTAACTCGCCACTTTCTAATGAAAAGCCTTCATCTTCAGAGCTAGAGATATTCGAATATGCCAGCGGAGATTTATCCTGGGACTTATGAGGAGCTTCCTTAGATTTAAGTGTATTCCCCACTTCCTCTCTGGTAAGTTTCTTCCTGCACTTCACCACAGAGGGAGATTCTTCAATGGATTCAATACAAGGGCGACAAAGCAACTTAGTATAAGCAGGTGCCAATTTCACTTTACACAATCCACATTCCTTATATTTTGTTTTAGAGGATGCCTTTTTGGGTTTATCCTAAAACACAATATACTGACATATGCTTGAGTTCAATTTAATCAGCACATATCATTGTACATACCCTCCATCCATACTATAGGAGCAGGGGTAGACAGTTCCTTCTGGTCACGGGAGTTCTCCATGACCTTCAGTAGCCTGGATCCGAACCTTCCCAACAAGGATCCTAGGCTGTCAGCTGGGTTTTTGAATTCAATAATTTTCCCACACTTCCTGGGTGCAGGGACGAAATCTCACAATATTTATGACGTCACATGCCACGCTGTGATTCATGTGACCGCATCTGACTGGCTTTTCCTTTCACTCAGAGCGCGGCTCCGCTCCTTTCTTGATACAGCTGCCGGTCACGTAGCGATCCAATCCCCCTGCAAGGTAATAAGGATGCCGTCTAGCTTTTTACTCCTGCGGCAGTGCTTCCAGTGCGAAATCCTCCCCCCGCAGAGACACCTTCCAGACATGTACCGGCAGCACTGGGGAGCGGAAGCGTGGAGTGGAGAGCGCGGGGGGGGGGGGTTGGGGACGATGGGGGGGTGTGGTTTGGTGGGTTGGCGGTGTCTTAAGCCTCCTGCGATCTTCTGGGTGTGTGAAAGGGGGAACTCACCCGGCGCACACCAAGCACAGCTGACCATCCATACGTGCCAGGAAGAAACGAATTCCCTTTAATGGCATCACCTGTAGGATCCGCTTCCTAGGACAGGAAACCACTGCTCCTCCTTTTTTATACCTGTGGGTTTCCTGTCCTGGGAGGCGGAGCCTCTCTCCTGGTGCGGTCATGGACGATTGGGGAAAAACCGTCTGGCTCAGGGATCAGCAACCTGAGACACTCCAGCTATTCTGAAACTACAACTCCCAGAATGCTTCATTCACTTCTGTGGGAGTTACAAGAACTGGAAAGAAAGTGTGCCTGCTGGGAGTAATTTCTCAGCAACTGGAGTGCTGAAGGTTGCCTACCCCTGGTCTAGCTTGTAATGTTTGGTAAAGGTGTGTACTCATTTGCGGGTTGCAGCCCTACATATCTGTTACAATGCCTCTTGTGGAATGTGCTCTATGGGAAGAAGGTGCTTCCTTATCTTCCACTTAATAGGCTTCTGAAATGGCCGTTCTAATCCAGCGGGAAATAGATCTTTTCAATGCTATTTTACCTTTATTTGGCCTGTAAAATTGGATAAAAAGATTTTTGTCAATCCTTTGTTGCTTCTAAATACTTTGGAACTGCTTGTCTATGGTATGGAAAATAGCCTTTTGATCATTTTTGGGGTTGGCACAAAACAAGGGTACTACTATGTCTTGAGATCTATTAAAAGTAGAAACAACTTTTGGCAAAAAAACTGGGAACTAACACTAATTTGTCTTGAAAAATACTAAGGAAAGGATCCTGAATAGACAAGGCCTGGAGTTCACAGACTTGTCTCGCTGATGTTATTGCTACGGAAAAAAAATGGTTTTTAGGGTGAGCCATTTTATGGAAATAGATTCTAAGCGTTCAAAAGTGGCGGGAATTAACCCTGACAAAACTGTGTTAAGATTCCAAGGGGCTACCATATTCCTGATTGTAGGTCTGGGCCTGTCTGCTGCTTTCAGGAACCTGGCTATTGTACTCAGCTTTCCTGTGGCAGCCATTTTACAAAGAGACTTTTGTGTTTAATTTCTGTGTGCGCCATAAAAAGATGACAGTGGCTTATGACAAAACTCATAGAAGAAAACAACTGCATGTTAAGATAAGATAAGCTGTGTACGTACTAAATAACAAGTATGCGTTTTTGCTTAAAAAAAAAAAAAAAAGTAGTCTTAGCAGTTAACCCGTTATTAGGTTTGCGGAATATTAACCAATCAATAGATGGATTCCGTTCTGACCAATTAGAAGCATAATTTGTGTACCAATCAGAAGACATTGTTGAAATATTCGCTAACCAATTATGCTGTAGGAAGGGGTATAAATAAAGGGGCCTTGACCTATCACAGGTGGGATCTTGGCAGAATTTTACCTGTGCGCTGACTTCTTTCATTTTCCTCCGTCCAAGTCATTCACCTGGAACACGTGGCTCGATCCTCACGTGACTGACCCTTGGTCTGCCACAACACTATCCAAGGAAATTCTGCCAGACTGGTGCCTAATGCTGAAACCTGAACCCTGAGGGTATTAGGAGAAAGTTCCAGGTCTAATCCGTCCTGAAGAAAATCTAGGATCGCCGATATATTGGGCTTAGGCTACTTTCACACTAGCAGTTTAAAATTCCGGTATTGAGTTCCGTCATAGAGGCTCAATACCGGAATAAAACGCTTCAGTTTTGTCCCCATTCATTGTCAATGGGGACAAAACTGAACTGAAGACAACGGAACGCTCCTGAAAGCATTCCGTTCCGTCTTCAGACCGGAGAACAAACCGCAGCATGCTGTGGTTTGCTCTCCGATCCAGGCATCCGCACCAAGACGGATCCGGAATGACCCCTAATGCAAGTCAATGGGGGCGGATCCGTCTGGTGTGACCACAATGGTAACCGGATCCGCCCTCCATTGACTTTCATGACGGATCCGTCACGACATACACACATACAGACATAGACATACACATAAACATACACAGACATATATACATACAAATACACATACATACTTACATGCTCCCCGGCAGGTCTTCAGAGCAGAGGGCGCTGTGGGGAATCGTCACCTGTGCGAGCCGTCCTGCTCCTCCGGCGCTCTGAAAACCTGCCGGGAGCATGTAAGTATGTATGTGTATTTGTCTGTGTATATGTGTGTGTGTCTGTGTGTATGTATGTACTGTGTGACATGTGTGGGGCCGGAGCGCGGTTCAGGCTCCACACAAGTCGCTGCGGCAGTCCTGATGCGGCAGCACCCTTCACCTGCCGGATCAGGCCTGCCGCTAGTGTAAAAGTAGCCTTAAACTGATCAAAAGTATCTCCACACAAAGAGGCGAATTTCCTCCAGAATTTAACATACACCTCATTTGTATTCGGTTTCCTGCTAAGAAGTGTTAATAACCTTCTTAGATAATCCCAATTTTAAAAGGATAGATTCCTCAAAATCCAAGCTGACATCTTTAGGATTTTTAAGTTTGGGTGGAGAATAGGACCCTGATATAACAGATTCGATCTCAGAGGTAGTAGAAGGGGGTCTTCTAGGCTGAGAGACTTTAGCAGTGCAAACCAGCTCCTCTTGGGCCAGAAGGGAGCTACCAAAATCAAGGTACATCTTTGTTTGCAATTTCCGAAAGACCTTGGGAATTAGGTGAATGAAGGGGAATCCGTAAACTAGGCGAGATGTCCAGTCCTGATTGCAGGCATTCACCGCAGTTGGGAAACCTCTTGGGTTGAGGGAAAAAAAAAGATTTATTTGACAATTTTTTGGGGAGGCAAAAAGGTCTATTGACGGCTTGCCCCACATTTCTATTATCATCTGAAATGCTTCTGGACACAATGTCCATTCCCTATTGTCCAGAACATGACAGCTTAGGTATTCTGCTTTCGTATTTAAAGATCCCTTTAAGAGAACCACCGAGACCGAGATATTGTGCTCAGCCCAAGAAAATATTTTGTTTGTAAAACCTTGAAAAAGATCGTCTTTTACCACATTAGAAGTACATTCTTTACATAAGGGTTTAGCTCCTGTACTGGGTAAATGATTATAACATATTCCACATTTACTTGTCTTTATAAGAGCTGAAGCAGATTCCTTTTCTTCCTGCAAAGTGTAAGGGAGTAAAGGATCAGCTAACCAGGATATAAGGGGTGATACACTATGTGCCTGATACCAGGCTACTCACAACTACTGAATTTGTTGCAAGCTCGGCTTCAGAGCCTGGTGTGATGGGGGCACTCATCTCTATTCCGCTCCCATCCACCAGCAGTAAATGATCTGCTTCCCTTGACAGAAACATTGCGCTGTCTGGATGCCATTGTGCAGGCCCTGTGGTTTTTTTATACCTCCAGTCACCTGCCGTGCCTGGAGATTATGTCTGGCTCCGCCCCCAGCATGTGACATCTCACGCCAGTGGGAGGGCATCACAGCGTCGCTTCGGCAGCCATCTTCTTTTTCCACCTGCATGTAACCCGCCTAGACCACTGCAGAGGGATCTTCGCATGGGACAGCAACAGTCTGCGTGCACAGGCCCAAACAAGAAGAGGGAGAGCCACACTCCAGATCCGACTTCGGCCTGCATTATGCTTCACAGGTGGGCTCCATGCACCTCTCCTGTTTCCTATCCTGATAGAAAAGGAAAACACTGGAGATGGAGGGGAGGGATGGGATTTAAACCTCTTTTGGTTTTCCTGTCCTATCAGAGGAAGTCAGTCTCAGGATGTGATGACATGGAGACTAGGGAATTAAATATATACAGTACAGACCAAAAGTTTAGACACACCTGCTCATTTAAAGAGTTTTCTGTATTTTCATGACTATGAAAATTGTAGATTCACACTGAAGGCATCAAAACTATGAATTAACACATGTGGAATTATATACTTAACAAAAAAGTGTGAAACAACTGAAAATATGTCTTATATTCTAGGTTCTTCAAAGTAGCCACCTTTTGCTTTGATTACTGCTTTGCACACTCTTGGCATTCTCTTGATGAGCTTCAAGAGGTAGTCACCTGAAATGGTATTCCAACACTCTTGAAGGAGTTCCCAGAGATGCTTAGCACTTGTTGGCCCTTTTGCCTTCAATCTGCGGTCCAGCTCACCCCAAACCATCTCGATTGGGTTCAGGTCTGGTGACTGTGGAGGCCAGGTCATCTGGTGTAGCACCCCATCACTCTCCTTCATGGTCAAATAGCCCTTACACAGCCTGGAGGTGTGTTTGGGGGTCATTGTCCTGTTGATAAATAAATGATGGTCCAACTAAACGCAAACCGGATGGAATAGCATGCCGCTGCAAGATGCTGTGGTAGCCATGCTGGTTCAGTATGCCTTCAATTTTGAATAAATCCCCAACAGTGTCACCACCAAAGCACCCCCACACCTCCTCCTCCATGCTTCAAGGTGGGAACCAGGCATTAGAGTCCATCCGTTCACCTTTTCTGCGTCGCACAAAGACACAGTGGTTGGAACCAAAGATCTCAAATTTGGACTCATCAGACCAAAGCACAGATTTCCACTGATCTAATGTCCATTCCTTGTGTTCTTTAGCCCAAACAAGTCTCTTCTGCTTGTTGCCTGTCCTTAGCAGTGGTTTCCTAGCAGCTATTTTACCATGAAGGCCTGCTGCACACAGTCTCCTCTTAACAGTTGTTGTAGAGATGTGTCTGCTGCTAGAACTCTGTGTGGCATTGACCTGGTCTCTAATCTGAGCTGCTGTTAACCTGCGATTTCTGAGGCTGGTGACTCGGATGAACTTATCCTCCGCAGCAGAGGTGACTCTTGGTCTTCCTTTCCTGGGGTGGTCCTCATGTGAGCCAGTTTCTTTGTAGCGCTTGATGGTTTTTGCGACTGCACTTGGGGACACTTTCAAAGTTTTCCCAATTTTTCGGACCGACTGACCTTCATTTCTTAAAGTAATGATGGCCACTCGTTTCTCTTTACTTAGCTGCTTTTTTCTTGCCATAATACAAATTCTAACAGTCTATTCAGTAGGACTATCAGCTGTGTATCCGCCTGACTTCTGCCCAACACAACTCATGGTCCCAACCCCATTTATAAGGCAAGAAATCCCATTTATTAAACCTTCAGGTGACTACCTCTTGAAGCTCATCAAGAGAATGCCAAGAGTGTGCAAAGCAGTAATCAAAGCAAAAAGTGGCTACTTTGAAGAACCTAGAATATAAGACATATTTTCAGTTGTTTCACACTTTTTTGTTAAGCATATAATTCCACATGTGTTAATTCATAGTTTTGATGCCTTCAGTGTGAATCTACAATTTTCATAGTCATGAAAATACAGAAAACTCTTTGAATGAGAAGGTGTGTCCAAACTTTTGGTCTGTACTGTATGTATAGATAGATAGATATATATAGATATATATATAGATATATATAGATATATATAGATATATATATATATATATATAGACAGATATAGATATAGATATAGAGATATATAGATATAGATATATATAGATAGATATAGATAGACAGATATAGATATAGATAGACAGATATAGATATAGAGATATATAGATATAGATATATATAGATAGATATAGAGATATAGAGATATAGATATATATATATAGATATAGATATATATAGATATAGATATATATATAGATATAGATATATATATAGATATAGATATATATATATAGATATATATAGATATATATATAGATATAGATAGATATATATATATATATATATATATATATATATATAGATATAGATATAGATATATAGATATATATATAGATATAGTGCGTGCCGGCAGGGAAGAGAGAGGAGCGCGGAGGGTGGGACCGGACGGCAGCGGCAGCGCAGAACAGGTAAGTATGGTCTTTAAGTGGCTGGGTGGGCTGATCTGAGGTCTGATGGGGGTCCCTACGCCCTATAAGACGCACCGCATTTTTCCCCCTACTTTTGGGGGAAAAAAAGTGCGTCTTATAGGGCGAAAAATACATATATATAGAAGATATATAGATATAGATATATATATATATATAGAGAGAGATATATAGATATATATATATATATATATATATATATATAGAGAGAGATATATAGATATATATATATATATATATATATATATATATATAGAGAGAGAGAGAGAGAGATATAGATATATATATATAGAGATATATAGATATATATATCTCTCTCCGCTGTGATTGGATCGCGGCACAGCCAGGGAGAAGGAGACGCCCATTGAGAAATGCCAGCGTCTCCTCCTCCCTGTACCGATGCTCAGTATTTACATACTGAGCGCGAAAACTACAGGGGGGCACAGCGGAGCGCTATTTTAGAAAACTAGGCAGGGTGGCAGCATCAGCGGGGGGTACCCCAGGACACAAGGTATTTATCTCCAGTTATTAAAATCCGTGAAAGGTCCTCTAAGTTAAAATCATTCCCCCTTTTCTCAAAATAAAATAATAAAAAAAAAATATAGGCAATGCTGTGTCTGAAAACGCCAATACTATAAATTAATATTTATTCCTTTCAGCAAACAGCATATCAGAAAAAAATAAAAAATAGCCAATTCGCCATTTTTAGCTGCTAAATTTTCCCCAAAAATTTAAATAAAGTGATCAAAAAGTCATATACATGCCAAAATGGTATCAATAAAAAGTGCAGATCTGGTAGATGTAAATATAAAAAAGTTATACGGGCCAGAATATGGCAACGAAAAGAAAAAAAAAATTTTTTTCCAAAGTTTTTTTTTTTTTAAGTATTAAAACACAAGAAAAACTATAAAAATGTGGTATCGCTGTAATCATACTGATCCAGAGAATGAAGGGAACAGGTGCGATTTATCGCATAGTGAACGCTATAAAAACAAAACCCATAAAACTGTGGTGGAAATGCATTTTTTTTCCAATTCCACCCCATTTGGAATTTTTTCCAGCTTCCCACATTATATGTCGTATTAATTAAAGGGTGCGATTAGAAATTACAACTTGTCCCACAAAAACAACTAGCTCTGAATCAGCTATGAGAAAAGTGAAAAAGGTTATGAAATAGAAAAAAAATTGAAAATCAATAAATCAAGAAAGGGTTAAATGATGTTGCCCCACCTTACTAGCAGCTACAAGCAAGGGACATGTCACTAATATTCACATGAGATAATGAAAGTATAGCAGTCTGTTGCAATGCTCTAATAAACATTTTAAGAAAAAGTACAATGGACGGCAGCATTCCTCCAACGTTTAGTACTTTATTGAGCCATAAATCTTGTTCCCAGGGATGTTTCAGCTTCAGAGAATGTCTGAAGATTGTGCAAGAATTACGGCTGACTCTACCTGTCCAAAATTAAAAAAAAGAAGGGGGTGGGGGATGGGGAAAAGAGCAGTCAAATCTTCCAGGTGGAAGAGTAGCCAGTCAAAGGGACAGGAAATACTGTAAGCTAGGAGAATTAAAACAATTTAACCCTGGATTCCATATCTTCGAGTATCGCTCCCTGGTATCATTTAAAATGGCATTAAGTTTTTTTATATAACGCAATGCGATTAACCCTACTAATAACTGCCGACAATGAAAGTGAAGGAGGCCTCTACCTGGACGCAATGTGAATCCTCGCGGACATCAGGATATATTGTAGGAGTTTATAAGTAGTATTAAATGTTGATGGTTTAAGCCCCAGCAAATACACAGGTGCCGACAAGGGGAGATCTCTCCTAAATAGTTCAAATAATCCTCTTTTGATGTTGGCCCAAAACAGTCTCAGTATGGGACAGGTCCACCAAGTATGATTGCCATTATTTTGGCAACCCCTAAAACATAAAGGGGAGACCCGGAGTAAATCAGGTACAATCTAGTATGCACCAAATATACCCTGTCAAGTATCTTTCAAGAAGTTTCTATAAGGGTTACCTGCCAGCTCCCCTTGCCAGTAGCCGTGCAGCATTTGTGCCATTGCTCTAGTGTGAGGGTCTCCCCCAAATCTACTTCCCAGCCGTGCATAAAAGCCAATTTGGTATCAGATAACGGGGAGTTTAAAGTAGAATTAAAAAAGAGAGAGAATACCCCTCTCTAAAGCTCTATATTAGCAGAGCCGTCTAAACATTGTATATTCTACTAGCCCGTTGGTTGGGACCAGAGAGGATAAAAAAATTGAAAACTTGGGTGACTTGAAAGAGTTCAGATGGCAGAGGTGAGAAAGTAGAAACAAAGTATACTCTGGACATGTGTTTAGAATTAAAGAAGAACTCCTGCAAAAAATTTTATTCTCTGACCTGTTAGAAAGGTGCATGATATAATCTGTAGTGATTGTCATTTTCTTATCAGTGACTGTTTCTGCGAGTAAAAACCTCTCTTCTTATTGTAGCTGGGTCATGTGACCAACTTCCTGACCTCCAACTGACCCAGGACAGCAAGCCAGTAACTGCTCTGTTCATTCCTATGGGAGCCTCACTTTCAGTCTCATAGGAATACATAGAGAATTAGACTTCCTGTCCACACATAAGTCTATGTGTGAGATGGTGGGTCTAATTGCTGGTCACATGACACAGATAAGAAACTTCAGGATGATATAAGTCAAAAATTCAGACACTGGTAAGAAAATGACATTTACTACAGATTATATCATGTACATTTCCGGCAGGACATGAAATAAAATACAGAGATCACCTTGACGATTTGGTGGATGGGCCCAGATAATTTTGTACAAAATATATTTGCCAAGAATCTCTAATTTACTAAACAAGCATAGCATTAGCTCCAGAAGACCTCATATCTCTATGGCATTTTGTGCTTTATCTGGTTGGCAGTGTGCCGTTGCATTGTATTTTCCTTTCCTAATGTTGTCAAAGAGTTTGTTATGGTAAGGAGCATATCATCTGCAAAGAGACTTACTTTGTATTCTCGGGAACCGATCACTACCCCTGAAATGTTAACATTCGTACGGATCATTATGGACAGTGGTTCAATAGCCATCCTGCGGATCTAGCACCCCGAACCAATGTCGAAAAACTTATTCTCATAAGATACTGACACTGCAAACAACATTATCGCTCAAGTTCACCTGGGCAACGAATTCCTACAAATCCCTTCCCAGGAATGGAAGATTAGGGACTATACACGTGATTTACGACGTTTAACATCTTTGAAACTGCATTGTAGCACCCTGACGCAATACCACAAAAGTAATCATCCCAAGGGGCTTAAGGTCACATTTACGACCCACACTATTCAAGGAGGACGCGGATTTCTGTGACCGTTTTGAGAGCATCCTGAACAAGCATTTTTTAGGGAGAGGCCGTATCCGATCAAGACAAGACAGAAACGGACGCGGAAGAGCAAGAATAACAGAAGGGGAAAACGACATCCTGACATGCTCTCAGGTAGCACAGACAATCTAGTGATAGGTTGACAGAGGAAATATTTTTCACCCGCACAAATCACAGTATTACAAAAGGGTTTGTCATTTTGCCCTACAACCCCCTTGGACACCTTTCTTCTTCAACAAGAATTACAACGGTTCTACCGAACCATTAGACTAAAAACACATTTTGGTTTATCAACCAAACCAAACGATCAACAAGAGATGCAGACCATCAATACTCTCAGATTACAGAATCTAGGTTTAATGAACAAAAGTTCCTATATGCCACCAAGGTCCTATCATCCAGATGAAACCTACATATCATTTACGCAACAAGCTATACACAATGTTCTAAAATCATATGGTAAAGGAGAGTTCAAACATTCCCATAACCTCACCAAAATACACAAAAATCTCCATAACCCTCCAGGCAGACTTATAGTGGCATCCACAGAATCTATACTATCTCCTGTATCCATTTACGTAGACCGCATACTGACTCTCCTTATTAAAATATCCTGTTCATTTTTGTTAGATACCAATGATTTAATTGCAAAATTGACACAGTGCGAGCCTGAGCCGGATTCCCTGCTGGTTACCATGGATGTAAATAGCTTATACACATCCACAGAACACAGCAAAGGGATCAGGGCCACTGCGATTCTACTCTCTACAGAATCTACACTCACCCCGCTACAACAAGAATTTCGTCTTTCCCTACTCACCTTGGTCCTTTCTCTTTGGCGACAGATACGACGCCCAAAAATGCGGGGCCGCTATGGGCGCAAATGTAGCGCCACCTTACGCAAATGCGTATATGATCAACTTCGAGGAAGAATATGTGTACCAGCACCCATTATTTAAACAACATGCCATCATCTGGTTACGGTTTATAGATGACATTTTCTGTCTATGGAAAGGCCCCAAATCTAGTATTCACCTTTTTCACCAGTATCTTGATAATATATACCCAGAACTAGGGTTCACATCCAGACAGACGCGAAAACAATTAATTAGTTTCCTTGAAACTGTAGTACTTAAAGACAAACAGGGCCATATCCAATTTGACCTGTACAATAAGCCTACTGATAGAAACAGCCTACTACATTACACCAGCAAGCATCCTATTTCAACACTTCGGTCCAGGAGCCACCAAATCATCACTTCCCCGCTCACAATTCAAACGAGTTGAACGAATAGTGACAAATCCTTGTACACGTCAGAAGAGAATGGAGGAAATGACAGCTAAATTCGTACAGAGAGATACATGGTCACACACCCACACACTGGTAAAAAATATCCCATTAAAGGGTACTTTACCTGTCTCTACATATGTTATATATCTTATCAAGTGTCCGTTCGGCCTCATTTACATTGGCGAGACAACACAACATATTAGGGACGGGATCTCAAAATACAAATCCACCATCAAGATGAATCAGTTACTCCTACCAATCCCCGCTCATTTTAAAGAACGCAATCATCATATTTCAACACTTCGGTTTCAAGTTTAGGAACAAGTTCCGATCCCACGAAGGGGTGGTAATCGGACATTACTTCTATGTCAATGAGAGTCATTCTGACTCAAGTCATTCAGACTTGACACATTATCTCCAAAGGACTAAACCGAGAATGCGACTTCTTCTGTAATATTTAATTCCAGTTTCTCAACTGCATTACTATGTATTTAAATATGATACGTAACAGCCTGTAATTATCTTGCTGTATACAGTTTCTGATTTATTACTCTTTTCATTACAGATTCGCTAGCCTGGGACTTAGTCTAATTTCCTAAGTTCATCTTGGGTGAGACTCCCTTCCCCTAACCTTATTTCATCTAATTGATGTGACTATTATCCCCAGCATTGGACAATTCGGTGTAACATAGAAACATAGTTTATAAGGCCGAAAAAAGACATCTGTCCATCCAGTTCAGCCTGTTTTCCTACAAGTTGATCCAGAGGAAGGCAAAAAAACCCTGTGAGGTAGAAGCCAATTTTCCCCACTTTAGGGAAAAAAATTCCTTCCCAACTCCAATCAGGCAATCAGAATTACTCCCTGGATCAACGACCCATCTCTAGTAACTATAACCTGTAATATTATTACCCTCCAGAAATACATCCAGGCCCCTCTTGAACTCTTTTAGTGAACTTACCATCACCACCTCCTCAGGCAGAGAGTTCCATAGTCTCACTGGTCTTACCGTAAAGAATCCTCTTCTATGTTTGTGTACAAACCTTCTTTCCTCCAGGCGCAGAGGATGTCCCCTTGTCACAGTCACAGTCCTGGGGATAAATAGATGATCGGAGAGATCGCTGTACTGACCTCTGATATATTTATACATAGTTATTAGATCTCCCCTCAGTCGTCTTTTTTCTAAAGTGAATAAGCCTAATTTTGATAATCTTTCTGGGTACTGTAGTCCACCCCTTCCAATTATTACTTTAGTTGCCCTCCTCTGAACCCTCTCCAGCTCTGCTATGTCTGACTTGTTCACAGGAGCCCAGAACTGTACCCAGTACTCCATGTGTGGTCTGACTAGTGATTTGTAAAGTGGCAGGACTATGTTCTCATCACGGGCATCTATGCCTCTTTTGATGCAACCCATTATCTTATTGGCCTTGGCAGCAGCTGTCTGACACTGGTTTCTACAGCTTAGTTTGCTGTTCACTAAAATTCCTAGGTCCTTTTCCATGTCAGAGTTACCTAATATTTTACCATTTAGTATGTACTGGTGACTTGCATTATTCCTTCCCATATGCATAACCTTACATTTGTCAGTGTTAAACCTCATCTGCCATTTCTCTGCCCAAGCCTCCAGTCTATCCAGATCCATCTGTAGCAGTGTACAGTCATGGCCAAAAGTTTTGAGAATGACACAAATATTATATTTTCACATGATCTGCTGCCCTCTGGTTTTTATGTGTGTTTGTCAGATGTTTTTATCACATACAGAAATATAATTGCAATCATATTATGAGTAACAAAAGCTTATATTGACAGTTAGAATGAGTTAATGCAGCAAGTCAATATTTACAGTGTTGACCCTTCTTCTTCAGGACCTCTGCAATTCTCCCTGGCATGCTCTCAATCAACTTCTGGACCAAATCCTGACTGATAGCAGTCCATTCTTGCACAATCAATGCTTGCATTTTGTCAGAATTTGTAGGTTTTTGTTTGTCCACCCGTCTCTTGATGATTGACCACAAGTTCTCAATGGGATTAAGATCTGGGGAGTTTCCAGGCCATGGACCCAAAATCTCTATGTTTTGTTCCCTGAGCCATTTAGTTATCACCTTTGCTTTATGGCAAGGTGCTCCATCATGCTGGAAAAGGCATTGTTGATCGCCAAACTGCTCTTGGACGGTTGGGAGAAGTTGCTCTCGGAGGACATTCTGGTACCATTCTTTATTCATGGTTGTGTTTTTAGGCAAGACTGTGAGAGAGCCGATTCCCTTGGCTGAGAAGCAACCCCACACATGAATGGTTTCAGGATGCTTTACAGTTGGCATAAGACTGGTGGTAGCGCTCACCTCGTCTTCTCCGAATAAGCTGTTTTCCAGATGTCCCAAACAATCGAAAAGGGGATTCATCAGAGAAAATGACTTTACCCCAGTCCTCAGCAGTCCACTCCCTGTACCTTTTGCAAAATATCAGTCTGTCCCTGATGTTTTTTCTGGAGAGAAGTGGCTTCTTTGAGACCAGGCCTTGCTCCAAGAGTCTCCGCCTCACAGGGCGTGCAGATGCACTCACACCTGCCTGCTGCCATTCCTGAGCAAGCTCTGCACTGCTGGTAGCCCGATCCCACAGCTGAAACACTTTTAAGAGACGGTCCTGGTGCTTGCTGGTCTTTCTTGGGTGCCCTGGAGCCTTTTTGGCAACAATGGAACCTCTCTCCTTGAAGTTCTTGATGATGCGATAGATTGTTGACTGAGGTGCAATCTTTCTAGCTGTGATACTCTTCCCTGTTAGGCCATTTTTGTGCAGTGCAATGACTGCACGTGTTTCTTTAGCGATAACCATGGTTAACAGAAGAGAAACAATGATGCCAAGCACCAGCCTCCTTTTAAAGTGTCCAGTGGTGTCATTTTTACTTAAATATAACAGATTGATCTCCAGCCCTGTCCTCATCAACACCCACACCTGTGTTAATGGAGCAATCACTGAAACGATGTTAGCTGGTCCTTTTAAGGCAGGGCTGCAATGATGTTGAAATGTGTTTTGGGGGATAAAGTTCATTTTCTAGGCAAATATTGACTTTGCAAGTAATTGCTGTTAAGCTGATCACTCTTTATAACATTCTGGAGTATATGCAAATTGCCATTATAAAAACTGAAGCAGTAGACTTTGTAAAAATTAATATTTGTATCATTCTCAAAACTTTTGGCCATGACTGTACTGTCCTCTTCTGTGTTAATTACTTTACACAGTTTAGTGTCATCTGCAAAAATTGATATTTTACTGTGCAAGCTTTCTACAAGATCATTAATAAATATATTTGAAGAGAATAGGGCCCAATACTGACCCCTGTGGTACCCCACTGGTGCCCCAATCTGAATATGTGCCATTAATAACCACCCTCTGTTTTCACTGAGCCAGTTACTTACCCACATACAGACATTTTCTCCCAGGCCAAGCATTCTCATTTTATATACTAACCTTTTATGTGGTACCGTGTCAAATGCTTTGGAGAAGTCCAGATATACGACATCCATTGATTCGCCACGGTCCAGTCTAGAACTTACCTCCTCATAGAAACTGATTAAATTGGTTTGACATGACCGATCCCTCATGAAGCCATGCTGATATGGAGTTATTTGCTTATTTTCATTGAGGTACTCCAAGATAGCATCTCTTAAAAAAACCCTCAAACAGTTTACCCACAAGAGAGGTTAAACTTACCGGCCTATAGTTCCCGGGCTCTGGTGTATACATGTATATACAGTACAGACCAAAAGTTTGGACACACCTTCTCATTCAAGAGTTTTGTGTATTTTCATGACTATGAAAATTGTAGATTCACACTGAAGGCATCAAAACTATGAATTAACACATGTGGAATTATATACTTAACAAAAAAGTGTGAAACAACTGAAAATATGTCTTATATTCTAGGTTCTTCAAAGTAGCCACCTTTTGCTTTGATTACTGCTTTGCACACTCTTGGCATTCTCTTGATGAGCTTCAAGAGGTAGTAACCTGAAATGGTTTTCACTTCACAGGTGTGCCCTGTCAGGTTTAATAAGTTGGATTTCTTGCCTTATAAATGGGGTTGAGACCATGAGTTGTGTTGGGCAGAAGTCAGGTGGATACACAGCTGATAGTCCTACTGAATAGATAGAATTTGTATTATGGCAAGAAAGCAGCTAAGTAAAGAAAAATGAGTGGCCATCATTACTTTAAGAAATGAAGGTCAGTCGGTCCGAAAAATTGGGAAAACTTTGAAAGTGTCCCCAAGTGCAGTCGTAAAAACCATCAAGCGCTACAAAGAAACTGGCTCACATGAGGACCGCCCCAGGAAAGGAAGACCAAGAGTCACCTCTGCTGCGGAGGATAAGTTCATCCGAGTCACCAGCCTCAGAAATCGCAGGTTAACAGCAGCTCAGAATAGAGACCAGGTCAATGCCACCCAGAGTTCTAGCAGCAGACACATCTCTACAGCAACTGTTAAGAGGAGACTGTGTGCAGCAGGCCTTCGTGGTAAAATAGCTTCTAGGAAACCACTGCTAAGGACAGGCAACAAGCAGAAGAGACTTGTTTGGGCTAAAGAACACAAGGAATGGACATTAGACCAGTGGAAATCTGTGCTTTGGTCTGATGAGTCCAAATTTGAGATCTTTGGTTCCAACCACCGTGTCTTTGTGCAATGCAGATAAGGTGAACGGATGGACTCTACATGCCTGGTTCCCATCGTGAAGCATGGAGGAGGAGGTGTGATGGTGTGGGGGTGCTTTGCTCGTGACACTGTTGGGGATTTATTCAAAATTGAAGGCATACTGAACCAGCATGGCTACCACAGCATCTTGCGGCGGCATGCTATTCCATCCGGTTTGCGTTTAGTTGGACCATCATTTATTTATCAACAGGACAATGACCCCAAACACGCCTCCAGGCTGTGTAAGGGCTATTTGACCAAGAAGGAGATGACCTGGTCTCCACAGTCACCAGACCTGAACCCAATCGAGATAGTTTGGGGTGAGCTGGACCGCAGATTGAAGGCAAAAGGGCCAACAAGTGCTAAGCATCTCTGGGAACTCCTTCAAGACTGTTGGAATACCATTTCAGGTGACTACCTCTTGAAGCTCATCAAGAGAATGCCAAGAGTGTGCAAAGTAGTAATCAAAGCAAAAGGTGGCTACTTTGAAGAACCTAGAATATAAGACATATTTTCAGTTGTTTCACACTTTTTTGTTAAGTATATAATTCCACATGTGTTAATTCATAGTTTTGATGCCTTCAGTGTGAATCTACAATCTTCATAGTCATAAAAATACAGAAAACTCTTTGAATGAGAAGGTGTGTCTAAACTTTTGGTCTGTACTGTATACTTTTTTTTTTTAATTTAAGTTTTACACAATAATTTTTGAAACAAAAAAATCATGTCTCCATAGTCTGAGAGCCATAGTTTTCTTTTATTTTTTGGGAGATTGTCTTAGGTAGGGTCTCATTTTTTGTGCGATGAGATGATGGTTTGATTGGTACTATTTTGGGGTGCGTATGACTCTTTGATTGCTTGGTATTACACGTTTTGTGATGTAAGGTGACAAAAAATGGCTTTTTGGACACCGCTTTTATGTTATTTTTTTTACTGTGTTCACCTGAGGGGTTAGGTCATGTGAAATTTTTATTGAGCAGGTTGTTACAGACGTGGCGATACCTAACATTTTTTCACTTTTTTTATTTACTTAAGTTTTACACAATAATATCATTTTTGAAACAAAAAGAAATCATGTTTTAGGGCTCTTTTACACGAGCAGATTCAGTCTGAGAAATCCGCAGCATGTAGGAGAGCCAAGCCCCATTCTGGACAGAAGAGGAACGGAGCATTAACATGATTGATAATGCTCCGTGCCTCTCTGTGATCTTTTTACTCCGTGATGAGGTGATGGTTAGATTGGTACTATTTTGGGGGGCATATGCCTTTTTGATCGCTTGGTGTTGCACTTTTAGTGAAGGTTACAAAAATGTTTTTTTAGCACAGTTTTTATTTTTATACAGTGTACAGTGAGGGTATTCCATTTGATCAGCCGGCTGCTCCTGATCCTTTGCCACCACGGCCGACGAGGTCGTGGCAAATCCATAGACGACGTCCTCCTGCCTCACCATACCCTCCTGGGCGACCTCCGACTCTTTTGGGTCAACCCTGAACAGAAGAGAGCACTATTGCCGTTACTGGGGAGGCAGCAAGAAGACACCTCATTTGACCAGCTGAACGTTTCTGCTTCGTTGACACAATGTTCACCAAGATTGGGACGACCTTGTAGACGACATCTTCCTTTCTTTTTGGAACCTTCTGGACACCCACCGGAACTGACAGGATGTTCCTAAGCAATAGCTCACCCTCTTGCCGTTCTGGAGTGGACCTCTACCCAGCGGAACCGTATGTTTATGTGAACTGCACATTATGATTCGTAGATCATGGTTCAGAGACTTCTAGGATCTTCTCTATTTACTTAGTGCCTCTTCTGTAACACTTATGTGCTGACTCGGTCTTAACCTCTGCCACGGGTTGTGGCATGCGACCGTGATAGGTGTTTATTTTACGCCTGGTCTATTGTTGTTGGTTGTGCAGTGGGGAATACAGAGTATTCTTAGCCTCCCGAAGTGCCGGGATCTTTTTGATTCAGATGGTTTCTACTAGAGGGCTCCCTCATTGTCCAGTGGCAGTGGGGTCGTGATTGGTATTCTAATTGATACCTGATCTAGAACTGCTTCCTGAACGACTGGGGCTGCTCCACTTTAAAGTATATTACAGACCAGTTGCTTAACTCCTAACTGTAAAATTTCTTTTTTTTTTTTTTTCTTCTTTCTGCTTTATGCCTTTAGGGGTAAGTTATCCATTGCCGCTGATTCGACCTGTGGCTTTGTAGAGATGGTTAACTGGTGGATGATGGGGTCCACTGACATCCAGAATCCAGGGTCGCCGCTCTCCTCCCCCTCTCAGGAGGGTATACAGCGCAGGGTCCCCCAAGTAGCAGGCAGAGGAAAACCCAGTGCGGGGTCCCACGTTTAGCAGCAGTGTGATGCGGCCACGTGGGAGGCCGCACTAGTGCTCCAGGGAGGCATCGCTCCACACCGCTAGGCTTAAACACAGTAGGGTCCCAGGGATGGCACCCGGGGGTCCCCAGAAAGGTGGTCCAAGGCCCCCACAGCTCAGGACACCAGAGAGGGGTTCCAGAGGGTAAGTAATGGCCAGGATGACCAAAGTTAGTGTCCCGAGGCCCGGAGCTCTCCGGTCCTGCATCCGGCTTCCATGCCCGCTGGCTATGCCCCCAGATAACCCCTTTAATTGGAAGCAGCAACTTAGTCTTGCAAACTATGGCTACCAGAATGTTTAAAATATAAGCAGGAGTGTGTCTGGAGCACTGCTTCTTGCCAGTTCTGTGATCCAGCTGTAATCTGGCTTCACAGAACCAAAGAGAATAGACTTAATCCCACCCCTTCCTGCGATGTGTGTTACAGTCTGTAATACACATTGCAGGCCGTTAACCCTGCTTCATTGTATGATAATGACAGCACAAGTCCGGCAGTGGCTTGCCATCTGTATTAGAAAGAGGGTGGCGGCCTCCTGCGCAGTAAAATATAAGCGGCCCGCTGGGAATTTTCCCGGTGGATTACATTGCCAATCTCTGGTGGAGGATTCTCTTGGTAAAACAAAATAATCAAGTAAAAAACACAATCATTCTCTTCTGCAACATCATATGTTGGGGGGAGAGTAGGTAGCTCCCCATACACATAACACTGTCAGCTGAAGATGGTGGGTTCAGCCAACAATACAATAATGTGTATGGGGGACTTTATCCACTCTTCTGCAATCCTAGCAATCCTGCAAGCAAACAAACCATATTGCAAATTAGCAATTTACCTTTGTATATAAGTTTCTGTGAAGCAATTGGTACCCCAGTGATTTTCTCCACAGACAACGCCATGTCCTGAAGAGTGGGTTCATTGTGATCCTCTTCAGCCTCAACTTGCAGTTTGTGCTTTTCACTTCCTGGAAAAAAAAATGCTGAGATTTGTAGCCATACGGGACATAAATCTAGGGTGTCACAATGCACAGTACATTTTCTAGCAGCGGATGTCATCCGGTTTAATATGGTGAAACCTGATGACAGAAACCCTTTAACATGATTGATAATGCTCCGTGCCTCTCCATGATCTTTTTACTACAAAAACTGGATTACTTACCGGTAATTTCCTTTTCATGAATCCTCCACGACGGCATACCATGAGAGATGACCCTCCTCCAACCAGGTAGGGACAGGAAGTTTAAAAGTAGGCCCTCCTCCAGTTACCTTCAGTGTCTTTCTGGACCGAACCTAGAGAGCCTTCTCAATCATACCACAACCAATACTTATAATTATGTGATGAAAGAAAAAAATTTTGTACTACAGCGATTATTTATCAGCAGAAGGGCATATTTAAATCCATATACTCTCTACTCAATTAAAGAAGAAAGAGAACATATATCCATATCCCTAGTCTTATCGAAGAAAGGGTATATTTACTTCACACACCCCCTTCCCCAAACTTACTAAAGCTTTTTTTTTTTTTATATTAGGGAGGGAAAACCCCTACCGTCGTGGAGGATTCATGAAAAGGAAATTACCGGTAAGTAATCCAGTTTTTCCATTTCATCCTCCACGACGGCATACCATGAGATATAACAGATCAAGAATTTAGGGAGGGACAATGGCCTGTAGCACTTTCCGGCCAAAGGCCAAGTCCTGCCCCGCACTAACATCAACTCTGTAATGTTTTATAAAAGTATGTGGAGATGTCCAAGTGGCAGCTCTGCAAATTTGCTCCACCGAAGCATCTCCCTTCTCAGCCCAAGAAGCCGCCACAGACCTGGTAGAATGGGCTTTGAGAGATGTCGGTGGAATCTTTCCCATTATTTTGTAGGATTCTGAAATAGCCAATTTAACCCATCTGGCAATCGAACCCTTAGAAGCTTTCATTCCCTTATTAGCCCCAATAAATTGTACAAACAGGAAATCTGATCTTCTAAACTGTTTAGTAGACTCTAAGTATTGAAGGACCGCACGTCTAACATCTAGAGAATGAAACTTACATTCTCCAGGAGTTTTGGGATTGTCACAAAAGGAAGGAATGAAGATTTCCTCCTGTCTGTGAAATTTTGATACTACCTTGGGAAGGAAGGAGGTATCAAGCCAGAACACAATCTTATCTGGAAACATTCTGCAAAAAGGTTCAGTAATTTTAAGGGCCTGAATCTCCCCTACTCTACGTGCTGAGGTGATTGCGACAAGAAATAACGTCTTCAACGTAATTGCCCTAATAGAGGATTGGGATAGAGGTTCAAACGGGGGCTCCAAAAGACTCGAAAGAACAATATTTAAATCCCAAGGAGGCACAATGGGTCTCAACGTTGGACGAAGCCTGTCAGCTCCTCGGAGAAATCTTACAATCCATGGATGATTAGCAATTTTGAAATCAAAAACTGAACTTAAGGCTGCAATATGAACTCGCAAGGTATTTGGGCGAAGCCCCTTTGCAAAACCTGCTTGCAGAAAATTTAGCACATTTTGAATGGAAAAAAATGGGGCTATTTTAGATTCAGTGCACCAACAATAATAGCGCTTCCAAATTTTAGCATAAATTCTAGAAGTGATCTCTTTTCTACTAGCTCTCATGGTTTTTATTACTGAATCCGAGAGGCCCTTAGATTTAAGAACTAGCCTCTCAGATTCCATGCTACAAGGTGTAAACTCTGAACATACGGGTGCAATACTGGACCCTGACTTAGAAGATTGTGTTGCCAGGGAAGAACCCAAGGACTGCTCACAGACAGGATCTTTAGCAACGGAAACCAGGCCTTCTTGGGCCACATGGGAGCAATTAGAATTATGTGCGCACTGTCCTCTCGAACCTTCTTCAAAACTTTTGGTATAAGAGGAAGGGGAGGAAAAGCGTATCCCAGGGAGAAGTTCCAGGTCTGCGAAAGAGCATCTATTCCGACAATCCCGTCCCTCGGATCCAGGGAGAAGAAAGCCAGAAGCTGTGAGTTCTGGCGATTTGCAAAAAGGTCTATCTGAGGAGACCCCATCTTTTCGCAGATGTGAAGGAACACCTCTCTGTGAAGACACCACTCCCCCGACCGAAGCTGGACACGGCTGAGAAAATCTGCCTTTAGGTTCAACAGGCCCTTGAGATGAACCGCAGAAAGAGATCTTAAATGCGTTTCTGCCCAGGAAAAAAATTTCCCCGAGATCTGACTTAAGGATTCGCTTCTTGTACCTCCTTGACGATTTAGATATGCCACTACTGAGGTGTTGTCTGATCTTATCTGAATGTCTTTGCCCGACAGGAGATTTGACCAACTTTTTAGTGACTCCCAGACAGCCCAGAGCTCTCTCTGATTTGAAGACAGACTGTCCAGAAGGGGAGGCCACTGACCCTGGACAGAAAACTGAAGGCAGTGAGCCCCCCACCCCCAAAGACTTGCATCTGTGGTTACAGTAATCAAATCCTTGGTGACCCAGGGAACTCCCTTCTGAAGATGGGAAGCCTCCAGCCACCAGTTTAGGGAGATGATTACTTGGTTGGGAATGGGAACCACAAAATCCAAAGATTTTTGTTCCCTGTCCCAAGCATTTAGAATCCAATCCTGAAAGATCCGAGTGTGAAACTGAGCCCACCTGACAGCAGGAATGCATGCTGTCAGGGAACCCAGAAGCGACATTGCATCTCTGACCGGGCAGGAGGAGAGGCTCTGAAATTTCAAAATTTTTAATGTTAGGTTCTCTATCTTTTGGGATGGCAGGAAGGTTTTTTGCCTGACTGAATCCAGTGTCATCCCCAGGAATTTTACTTGCTGGGTGGGAACGTGATTGGATTTCTCCCAATTTATTAGCCAACCGAGACGATACAAGAGTTGGCAAGATACAAACAGATTTGAGTCTAGTTGAGCTGCTGAACTCCCCACTACTAAAAGGTCGTCCAGATACGGAACTATAATCACGTTCTGTCTCCTTAGATGTGCTACCAGTCCTACCATGACCTTGGTAAACACCCGAGGGGCAGACGTAATTCCGAACGGGAGAACTCGAAACTGGAAATGGTAAAGAATCCCCTTTAGAAATACCGCAAATCTTAGAAATTTCTGATCTGCTTGGCAAATTGGGATGTGATAGTAGGCATCTCTTAAATCCAGAGATGCCATAAAATCCCCCTTTTTTAAAAGATTTAACGTTGAGGAAATGGTCTCCATTTTGAACTTTTGATGTTTTACAAACTTGTTCAGCTTTTTTAAATTTAGAATTAGTCGGAACTTTCCATTTGGTTTTTTTTTACAAGAAACACTGTGGAATAGTAACCGAGCCCCCTGTGTTCTAGAGGCACTGGAATGATAACCTCCATATTCAGAAGTTCCTGAATTCCCTTCTCCAATTCGCACTGAAGAAGATTGGATCTTTGAGGCGGCGAGCTCACAAACATATTTTGTGGAGGGGAACGGCAGAAGGGAATTTTGAACCCTGATTTTATGATGTCTAGTATACAGGGATTTGTGGTAATTTTTTCCCATTCTACCACAAAAAATGTTAATCTTCCCCCCACTATGTTTCTGGCGTCATTGCTTAGCTGGTTCTGCTGGTTTGGTATTAAACAGAAATCCTCTATTTTTACCCCCTCTGGGAATTTTGCTCTTATCCGTTTTTTTAGACTGAAAAAAATTTCCTCTTCTGTATTTTCGAAAAGGATATTTTCTCTTACCAGAGGGAAAACATTTTTTTAGTGTCTGCAGCTTTTTCTAGGATTTTTTCAAGATCCTGTCCAAATAACATTTCCCCGTGAAAGGGAATATTACACAATTTCATCTTGGACGATAAATCCCCTGACCAAGATTTAAGCCATAAGGCCCTACGAGCTGCAACAGTTAAAGCAGTGGCTCTAGCAGAAATCCTGACAGACTTGGCTGTGGCGTCAGAAATGAAGTCTACTGCTTTTAACAACAATGGAAAAGAATCTTTTAACGAATCAAAGGGTGTATTTTCTTTTAATAAAGACTCGAGTTGTCCTAGCCATTTTTTAAGAGCTCTGGATACTTACGTAGCTGCTAGATTGGGTTTAAATAAAGCTGCTGCAGCGTCCCAAGATTTTTTTTAGACAGGCGTCTACTTTTTTATCCAAGGGGTCCCTGAGAGAACCCATATCTTCAAAAGGCAATGCATTAAAACCTTTTACCAACTTGGATAAAGAAACATCCACCTTAGGACATTGTGTTAATAAAGACTCATCTTCTTCATTAAATGGGAGTCTATGCCTAATGGTTTTAGGAATAAATAGCTTCCTATCAGGGACCTTCCATTCACGTTTAATCAGAGCATGAAGGTTTTTATGTACTGGAAAAACCCTTTTCTTTTTTTGTTCAAGACTGCTAAACATCTCGTCGTGAACCGACCGATGGATTTTTTCATCAGAAAGATCCATAGTCGCTCTGACTGCTTTAAAGAGGACCTTTCACCACTTTTAAAAAATCAAACTACACTATGTACCTTATAGTGTATCCCCCTCTGATGTCAGCGGCGCTTTTTTTTTTTCCAAAAGGTCCCCCGGTGGCTTCACACGGGCCCCCTGTTCTTCTGTCGGGCTTTATGTAAATTCAGAAGCATCGGAACAGGGAGGAGGAGACTCCCTGTTCCTCAATGGGCGTTGCTTCTGCCCTGCTGTGAGCGCTGTCCAATCAGAGCGGACCGCTCACAGCAGGGTTGAACTCCTTCGGCCCTGCTGTGAGCGGTCCGCTCTGATTGGACAGCGCTCACAGCAGGGCAGAAGCAACGCCCATTGAGGAACAGGGAGTCTCCTCCTCCCTGTTCCGATGCTTCTGAATTTACATAAAGCCCGACAGAAGACCGGGGTCCGTGTGAAGCCACCGGGGGACCTTTTGAAAAAAAAAAAGCGCCGCTACCATCAGAGGGGGATACACTATGAGGTACATAGTGTAGTTTGATTTTTTAAAAGTGGTGAAAGGTCCTCTTTAATAAGCTCTTTTGTATCGTCCGAAGAGAATAAATAGCGTTTAAATTCCGAATCTGAGTCCGAAGAGGCGTCGGAATCAAATGACTCATCCTCTTCTAAATCAGAATCGGGAGGAGAGGAATCAGAAGGACACAATCTGGATTCCTTTCTTTTCCCAAAACTAGAAGGAGAGGGGTCAGGTATCGCCAAGCCTTCCAGTGCCGTTCTCATTTCATTTTTTATCACCTCCCTAAGTTCATCCTTTAGAGAGGGAACTATGTCTTTAGCAATATTGCTTGTGCACTTAGAACACAATTTGCTGGAAGAGGATTCTGAAAGTTTAGAAGAACAAATAGCACATTTTCTAACTTTCACTGAAATTTTAGATTTATGAGAACTCTCTCTCACACTCTATAATCATTCAAAGGTAGGAGAGAAAAAAACAAGAGATAGGGACACCAAATGTTAATCATACACTTAAGCCAATATAAGTCAGAAAAACTTAGTAGAGCATGTCCCTTTAACTCACGGCAGAAGGGCCCACTGGGGTCTCCATGGTCTCAACTCCCAGATCAGACAACATTATGGCAGGGAGGAAGGAGAAAAAAACGCCCAAATATATACTTTTGTAGCCACTCACAGACCTCAGATCAGCTGGGCTCCCCAGAATGGCGCTCTTTTTTTAAAATCCAATAGGCTCCGCCCTCTGACGTCACGCGCACTGGGCGGATGCACGCCGGAGCGTTCTGCAGGCAGCGTGCAGCAGGAGAATCCCTTACCAGAGCCCCGATAGGATGGCAAAAGGGAGGCCCGTACATCCAGCCAGAGGGACTCCCTGAGTATCCGGCGCTGCATGGCATCATCCCCAGAAGGAAGCAAACAGGCGTTGGACGCGATGTGGAGCCCGCACAGCTTCAGGTACCCCAGATAGGGTTTGAAGCTGCCGCCCGTCTCATGCAGGAGAGCAGATTTTTTTTTTTTTTTTTTTTTTATTTCCACCCAGTACTGCTCCCTGAGTGGTCCCAAGGCAAATGCCCTGAGAGATGCCTCTCCCCACCTGGAGGGACAGGAAGACACTGAAGGTAACTGGAGGAGGGCCTACTTTTAAACTTCCTGTCCCTACCTGGTTGGAGGAGGGTCATCTCTCATGGTATGCCGTCGTGGAGGATGAAATGGAAAATCAGTGAGATAAAGTTGTAACTGTGATTTTGTAGTAAAAAGATCACAGAGAGGCACGGAGCATTATCAATCATGTTAATGCTCCGTGCCTCTTCTGTCCAGAACGGGTCTTGGCTCTCCTACACGCAGCGCATTTCACAGACTGAATCCGCTTGTGTGAAAGAGCCCTTACCGTTCATGGCACACGCCTCTCTCAGGGCACACCATGTTCTCATCAGCCGGCACAATGGAGAAGAGGGAGTCTCTCCCTCGCCACTGTGATGTGGCTGCCGCTGACCACCAGTGAAAAGAGCAGTGAGGAGGAGGAGGGTAAGGACTGTGAAGCTGCCGCTGCCACCAATGCATATAATTAACATGATTTTATAATCCCCACTGCGGCCACTGCGCCACCAATGCATATGATTAATTCTTAAATACAAATGTAGGCTGTAGGTGCCAGAGGTATCACATACCCAGCACTCGGCCTCTATGACAGGGTGCGGCGATCCTCATCAACTAACCCCTCAGGTGCCGCACCAGAGGGGTTAATTGATGCGGTTTGGGCTGATTGCTGCGCTTGTCAGAGGACGGGTGCCGGGTATGTGATACGGCCAACACCTGCAGCCTACATTTGTATTTAAGGGTTAATTATATGAATTGGTGGCGCAGTACACGCCCCCCAGTAGGACTGCTTTAGCTGCTCATATCTTGGGATCGGTAGCAGATAGAAAAATGGTTCTGACCTTCTTTGAAAGCTGGCATTCCAAGCTTTAAAATGATATCAAAATCATTATATCCAGTATATCAGAAGATATAGCTGTTAGAAATCGAGTCGGGAGAGAAAGCGGTTTTTACTTTCACTTTCAGTTGGGCACTTGGGAGCTGTTTTCCAGCAGAATAAAAGTGCTTTTCCTGAACATGGAATACAGACACAAAGTGCACACAGGTATGTCTGGGATGTATCTGCAATCTTCTGTGGTGTAGAGGAGGAATCTGCTTTATGGCGCAAACAATATCGGTCCAGACGTCCCAGATTATTTTTCTGACAATACTTTATTTTCACCGAGAGAGTGCACATAGATTTCCATAGACTTGTATGGAAGCGATTCTTCCCATAGAAATGAATGGGGTGGTTAGGTGTAATTACACCTACTCACCACTACCCCGTTACAGCCAGCACGTAAACAGTGAAGAGGAGGATCGCCTCCTCTTCTAACAGCTGATTGGCGGGTGTGTCGGGTGTCAGACCCCCGCCGATCTGATATTGATGAACTATCCTGAGGATAGGTCATCAATATATATAACTCGGAAAACCCCTTTAAGTGAAGGAGAATCTAGCCATGTCTCACTACATAAAGTGATCAGCTTATCACAAACTTGGCGTATAACGTTTTTGACCTCCTTCCAGAAGGTTTGGATGCCAGCGCACCCCCACCAAATGTGAGAAATGCTCCCAGGGACCTTTCCACATCTCCAACATATATTAGTGGAGCTATATCCTCTGGAGTATAGAAATACAGGGGTCTTATACCAGCGAGTGAGTGTTTTATAGGAATTCTCTTGTTTACGAACGCATCAAGAAAATCCATGTGCTCTAAGCAGTATTTGTTTAGCTTCTGCTGGTGAGAAAGTTCTGCCTAGTTCTTCCTCCCATTCTCGCATGAAAGGTAGGGGATCTGACTGTGCTGGGGTAGCTAGGACTTTATAGGTTCTGGATATTCCCTTTCCAAGTGGCTTATTGTCAGCTAAGGCTTGCTCAAACCAGGTGAGAGGACGAGGGTGGGAACAAATCTGTAGAAATTTGTGACATAGTGATCGGAACTGGTAATAATGCAGACTCTGTAACCTAAAGACTCCTAGGATCTTTTCTAAGTCTGGGAGTAGGGATGCAACGAGTACTCGACAAAATAGAGTAACTCAGCACAAAAAAGAGGAGAACTGACGGGGGGGGGGGGGGGAATTTGAGAACTGATGAGGTTTTTATAAAGGAAAACATATAAAAACCTCTAAATAGTTAGAGTACTCTATTGTAAAAACTATTTGTAAAAATAATTGGTAGAATACTCGATTGCTAAAATAATCGTTAGCTGCAGCCCTAGCTGGGAGAGACGGGATTACACCATCACTGAGCAGCGAGGAGAGAGGTAGCTCAAGGGGGAAGGGGGGAGCAAGTACTGGGGATCTGTGTTCTTTCTGCCAAACACAGGGCTCCAGATGGCGACTCATGCTTTGCAAATGGCGACTAGACTTTTTAGTCTTGTCCCCTTTTGCGCCTAGACCCAGTATTCAGCTACTGCGCAGCCTAGTATCAGAGAACATGGAGCGCGCTGCTGTCAGCGCACTCCATGTTCCCTCAGAAGCACAGGGGAGAAGGAACCTCTCCCTCCTCCCTGTGCTGCTGTCACCAATCAGAGGGGAGAGGGAGCAAATGATGCAGGGAGGTATCTAGAAGGGATTTCTCCAGTTCTGTGGAGAGTAAATGGGTTTTTGGTAGACGCCTCCAAGGCTGGTAGGGATACATTTAGTACCGTAGATTTAGCATAGTTGATCTTGAAATTAGAATATATCCCAAATTGTTACAAAAGGGAAAGAAAATGGGGAAATGCTTCAATAGGGTTAGTAATGAACAAAAGCAGATCATCTGCATATGCAGCTGCGGTATGTGTTCTGTGAGGAGTGGACCGTCCCCGGATATGTTCATGCTGACGAATAGCTTGAATCAGGGGTTCTATACAGAAAACAAATAAAATAGGTGAGAGGGGGCATCCCTGACGAGTGCCGTTATATATAGGGAAGGGTTGTGATAGTGAACCATTTACTTTAACTCTAGCAGAGGAGTGAGAATTAGAGATGAGCGAACATGCTCTTCCGAGCTTGGTGCTCGTTCGAGCATTAGGGTATTTGCATATGCTCGCTACTCGGACGAGCATATCGCGATCCTCGAGGAAATGGCATCTTCCTCTTCCTGCATGTTAGGCACCTTTTCTCAGCCAATCAACATGCAGGAGAGTCTTTGGTACCTCCTAGCATCACGTGGGGCCCCTACAAGTCGATAGCAGGGATTGGCTGGCCAGATCAGATGACCTGGGAATACAAGAATCTGGTCCTGCGCTGCTCGCAGACCCCGCCTGCATGAGATTAGGGATAGAGCTGCTGTCAGGGAGAGCGTTAGGGCCTGAATTTAGATGTTGGTTAGGCAGGAATCATGCTCAAAGAACCCAACAGCCCTTCTAAGGGCTACAAGCACATTTTTTTTGGTCTCCTCCTGGCTGCTGGCTGGGACTTGTAGTGCAGCTACCGCCATCTTGGCTGCACACTGTGCACAGCGACTGGTGGCAGAAGGGACAGCACATGGTCCACACAGACCCAAAAGAAATTGCCCAAAGTCCTCTCAGTACTCATTTTTGCTGCTGCTGCTGTACCTTGGCTTGCTGGGATCTGCAGTGCAGTCTGGGGAATACGTTTTTTCTATCATTTCTAAACACTACAGTCCAGTGAACAATTCTGTAGTGTGCTGTACAGCAGCGTCAGTCTATAAAATACATATTTTCTCAGTTATATGTACTACAGTCCAGTGAAAAATGGAGTGGTTTGCAGTAACATAGCCGCCATTTAAAGACTACGTTTTTTTCTCATTTATATATACTACAGTCCAGTGAACAATTCTGTAGTGTGCTATACAGCAGCGTCAGTCTATAAAATATGTATTTTCTCAGTTATATGTACTACAGTCCAGTGAAAAATGGAGTGGTTTGCGGTAACATAGCCGCCATTTAAAGACTACGTTTTTTTCTCATTTATATGTACTACAGTCCAGTGAAAAATGGAGTGGTTTGCGTTAAATTAGCCGCTGTCTAAAAATACCTTTTTTTCTCTCAGTTATATATACTACAGTGCAGTGAACAATTCTGTCGTGTGCGGTATAGTAGCCGCACTCTAGTGTTGACACAAACAAGTGACCAAGTTAGTTGAGGTAGCAGGTGAAGCACATAAAATTTTACACTGACACAGCATGGCGGTGAACCCAGAGTGACCAAATTACACTCAGGTAGCAGGTGAAGCACATAAAATTTTACACTGACACAGCATGGCGGTGAACCCAGAATGACCAAATTACACTCAGGTAGCAGGTGAAGCACATTAAATTTTACACTGACACAGCATGACGGTGAACCCAGAGTGACCAAGTTACACTCAGGTAGCAGGTGAAGCACATAAAATTTTACACTGACACAGCATGGTGGTGACACCACCAATGCCTTGGTCAGACTGAGATTGCAGTCAAATGGCTGTAGGTGAGCCTCCGAAAAATTTGTTTTGGAGTGTCTGTAGTTGACCCTCCTGTAAAATTGTTTTTGAGTGTCTGTAGTTGACGCTCCTAAAAAATTTACTGGAGAGAGGGCCTGTAGGTGGCCCTCCATAAACATTGTTTGTAAAGAGCGCCAGTTGGCCCTCAGAAACATTGCCTGTTGGCTCAGCATTTGTGTGCGAAGAGGAAGAGGAGAGGATACATAAAGAATCTTCATGTTGAGCTGCTTTCCCCCGGTGGAGATTTGCATTCCGGTGAAATCCAGGCTTTATTCATTTCAATAATTGTCAGCCTGTCAGTTGACAGGCGTGTACACTTATCAGTGATGATGCCACCAGCTGCACTGAAGACCCGCTCTGACAACACGCTAGGAGTAGGGCAGGCCAGCACCTCCAAGGCGTACAGCGTCAGTTTAGGCAAGGTGGGCAACATGTCCAGCTTTGCAACTAAGTAGTTGTATGGAGCAGAGTGATCACGCAGGAGGTTGGTATGGTCAGCTAGGTACTCCCTCACCATCTTTCTGAACAGCTCCCCCCTACTGGGGGGACGGCTGACATAGTCTTGCTGGGGTACCATAAAACTGGCAAAGGCCTTGGAGAGTGTTCCCCTGCCAGTGCTTGACAAGCTGCCTGCTCCCCTCCTCTCCCCTGCTAGTTGGCCCATAGAACTACGTCCTCTGCCGCTAGCGGTGTCAGATGGGAAGACATAGTCTTGCTGGGGTACCATAAAACTGGCAAAGGCCTTGGAGAGTGTTCCCCTGCCAGTGCTTGACAAGCTGCCTGCTCCCCTCCTCTCCCCTGCTAGTTGGCCCATAGAACTACGTCCTCTGCCGCTAGTGGTGTCAGATGGGAAGGATAGTTTCAGCTTGTGCACCAGGGACTGTTGATATTGATTCACTCTCATACTCCTTTCCTCTACTGGAATGAGAGTGGAAAAGTTCTGCTTGTACCTGGGATCCAGGAGGGTGAACACCCAGTAATCGGTGTTGTCAAAAATGCTTCTAACGCGAGGGTCACGGGAAAGGCAGCCTAACATGAAGTCAGCCATGTGCGCAAGAGTCCCAACACGCAAGAATTCCCTTTCCTCAATAGGCTGACTCTCCATTTCCTTGTCCTCCAACTCCTCCTCTTCAGCCCATATACGCTCAACAGATAAGAAGGAATGAGCATAGGTACCTTCTTCAGTCTCACCAACAGTCTCCTTCTCTTCCTCCTCATCCTCCTCCAATACGCACTCAGAAACAGACCTGAGGGTGCTCTGGCTATCAAGCAACGTATCTTCTTCCCCATCTCCTGTGACAAGCGCAAAGCCTCTGACTTCATGCTGAGCAGTGAGTTTTTCAGCAGACAAAGCAGCGGGATGGTGACACTGATAATGGCGGCATCGCCGTTGACCATCTGTGTTAACTCCTCAAAGTTGCTTAACACCTGACAGATATCAGACATCCACTCCTCATTGTAGACTTGAAGAAGCTGACTAACCTGACTACCAGTTCTCGTGGAAGTTGTCATCTGGCAGTCTACAATCGTTCTGCGCTGCTGGTAAACCCTGGCTAACGTGTGTAATGTGGAATTCCATTGTGTGGGCACGTCGCACAACAGTCTGTGAGCAGTCAGTTTTAAGCGCCGTTGCACTGCCCTGAGAGTGCCAGCATCTGTGGTTGACTTGCGGAAATGCGTCCAGATGCGTTGCACTCTTGGTGAACAAATCAAATTGGGGTATGTCCTGAGGAACCGCTGAACTACAAGATTGAACACGTGGGCCAGGCAGGTTTTATATGCTGTGTTTATATGGGTTGTTGTTACTTTGGGAAATAGTATTGGTGTATAATGGCACATGTGTGAGCCTGCCGAGTTGCAGAGCCGCCACCAGGTTACGCCCGTTGTCACACACAACCATGCCTGGTTTGAGTTTCAGCGGCACCAGCCAAAGATCGGTCTGCGCCGTGATGCCCTGTAACAGCTCTTGGGCGGTGTGCCTCTTGTCACCTAAGCTCAGCAGTTTCAGAACCGCCTGTTGGCGCTTACCTACGGCAGTGCTGCTGTGCCTACAGCTACCGACTGAAGGCGCCGTGCTCACAGATTGTATTTGAGAGAAGGTGGAGTAGGAGGGGTTGGAGGAAGAGGCATAATAAGTCTGAGAAACCGTGACCGAGGTAGGCCCCGCAATCCTCGGTGTGGGCAGCACATGAGCGGCCCCAGGGTCAGACTCGGTCCCAGCCTCCACCAAGTTAAACCAATGTGCCGTCAGGGAGATATAGTGTCCCTGCCCGCCAGCACTTGTCCACGTGTCCGTGGTTAGGTGGACCTTCTCAGTAACCGCGTTGGTCAGGGCACAGATGATGTTCTCTGACACGTGCTGGTGTAGGGCTGGGACGGCACATCGGGAAAAATAGTGGCGGCTGGGGACCAAGTTCGGAGGGACAGCCACCGCCATCAGGTTGCGGAAAGCCTCAGTCTCTACCAGTCTATAGCGCAGCATCTCCAGGCTCAGCAGTTTGAAAATGTGGACGTTTAGAGCTTATGCATGTGGGTGGGTGGAATTGTATTTGCGTTTGCGCTCCAATGTCTGATGCAAAGACAGCTGAAGGCTACGCTGGGACACATTGGTGTAGGGTGTGGAGGATCGTGGAGGTGAAGGGGTGGTTATAGGGCGGAAGGCACTCGTGCCGGGGTCCTGGGTGGGGGTTGACTCGCAAAGCCAGCATGTGACACAGGGGAGGGGGCCGTGGTGTGATCCGCAGGAGGTGAACGGCCTTGGTTCCATTGAGTCGTGTGTTTAGCACTCATATGCCTGCGCATGCTGGTAGTGGTTAGGCTGGTAGTGGTGGCTCCCCTGCTAATCCTGGTGTGGCACAAGTTGCACACCACAGTCCGTCGGTCATCCTCACTTTCTTTAAAGAACCTCCAGACTTGCGAACATATAGGCATCGGCATGGGAGCTTCACTCCGTGAAACAGTTGCTGATCTACTTGCTCTGGCCCTGCTTCTCCCTCTGGCCACCCCACTGCCTCTTCCAACCAGTTCTGGTGCTGCACTTGCCTCCCCCTCAGAAGCACTGTTTTGACTAGGCTTACCAACCCAGCTCGGGTCAGTCACCTCATCATCCACCTGCTCTTCCTCCGATTCCTCACTCTGCTCCCCCCTGGGACTTACTGCCCTGACAACAACGTCAATGTCTGACAACCGTGTCTCATCATCATCATCCGACACCTCTTGACGCACTACTTGCACTAAGTCCACACTCTCATCACCTCATCAACCACAGACTGCGAAAGTTCTAAATTTTAGGCATCGGGTTGCTGTTGAGCAGTGGTTTGTGTCTCTGGGTAGGGTCCTGAAAAGAGTTCCTGTGAGTATGCCGGATCTGAATCCATATTTTCCATGGGGGGGGGGGCAGGCTGGGGGGAAGGAGGTTGAGCTGGAGGAGCCAGAGGTCTACTACCTTGGCTAGCGTGGGTGGACTGCGTGGAAGACTGGGTGGTGGATAAATTACTGGAAGCATTATCCGCTATCCACGTCATCACCTCTTCGCACTGCTGTGGTTTCAATAGTGGTGTACCATGTGACCCTGTAAGTTGCAAGATAAAGCTAGGGAGCGAAACTCTGCAGCGTTCCACTGCTCCCTCATCAGTAGGTACTGTGTCACCCTGCCCAGGACCACAGCCTCTGCCCCCCTACATCACTTGGACGCCCACGTCCTCGACCCTTAGCCCTTGCGTTCAACATTTTGTGTAATCACTAAACTGTAGAATTAATATGTGAGGCCAAAAACTATTCTCTAGACTGCCGCTAGTGTACCGCACACCACACAATTTTTCACTGCACTGTAGGATATATGAACGAGAGAAAAAAAATGTATATTTTGTAAACTCCGGCTAGTGTGCAGCACACGACAGAATTTTGCACTGCACTGTATAATATATAACTGAGAGAAAAAAAACGTAGTCTTTAGACGGCGGCTATTGTACCGCAAACCACTCAATTTTTCACTGCAATGTATGATATATAACAGAGAAAAAAAACGTATATTTTCTAGACTCCGGCTAGTGTGCAGCACACGACAGAATTTTTCACTGCACTGTAGGATATATGCCTGAGAGAAAAAAAAAGTATATTTTCTAGACTCCGGCTAGTGTGTAGCACACTACAGAATTTGGCACTGCACTGTAGGATATATGAATGAGAGAAAAGCAGTAATTACTTACCGGTAATTGGATTTTCCTATTAGCCTCCACAACGGCTACCTGGAGGTTAACGCCTCCATTAGGGGCAGGAAACAATTGAATCAGTGCTTTAAATAGCCTCCTCTCACACTGGACCTCAGTTAGTAACCTAGAACTCATGGATGAGATGCAACACAAATTTATTAATCAACTCAAAATACATATCATGAAGAGACTTAAACTGCCAGTCAAACTTCAATAAACATAAGGGAGGGAAGTTCCCCGCCGTTGTGGAGGCTAATAGGAAAATCCAATTACCGGTAAGTAATTACTGCTTTTTCCCTATTGCCTCCACAACGGCTACCTGGAGGAATAACAGAGAATTTTAAGAGGGGGGGACAACGGCAGATAGGACCTTCCTACCGAAGGATAAACTCTTATTTGAAAGAACGTCAAGTTTATAATGTCTATAGAAAGTCAGGGGGCTAGACCAGGTAGCCGCCTGACAAATGTCCTCCAAAGAGGCAGATGCGCCTTCAGCCCAGGATGTAGCAACCGCTCTAGTAGAATGGGCTTTGAAAGCAGCAGGAGGAGACAATCCTTTTTCTTCATAACAAAGCAATACACTGCTTTATCCAGCGGGATATGGTTAGCTTGCTGGCTGCTTTCCCCCGGTTCTGTCCAAGGAATTGTACAAGTAGATGATTGGATTGCCTGAAATCCTTGGTCCTTTGGAGATAGGACAACACGCACCTCCTGACGTCCAAATTAGAGAATAGCTTTTCTTTTCCTGAAGATGCCTGCGGACAAAAGGATGGTAGAGATATTTCCTTTTGGCAATGGAAACTTGATACTACTTTCGGCAAGAAACTAGGGGAATGACGGAGAATGATCCTGTCATCTAGAATAGTGAGGTATGGTGGAGAAATTGAAAAGGCTTGAATTTCGCCCACTCTCTTGGCGGTAGTGATTGCCAGCAGAAAGGAAGTTTTCAGTGACAACAGTTTGTCTGAAATATCATCTAATGGTTCAAAGGGACAGTCCATTAAAACAGATAGGACTAAGCTCAAATCCCAAGAGGGAATATATGATCTTAGTGTTGGGCGGATTCTACTGGCCCCTTTAAGTAACCTCTTAACAAGGTCAATATCCGCCAACCTTACTCCCAGGAAGGCACTAAGGGCCGCTACCTGCACTTTTAAGGTACTCACTCTGAGTCCCTTGTCCAAACCGGATTGAAGAAAGGAAAGGATGATCGGCACGTCCAGAGCCATAGTAGGGTTCCAGCAGTCTGCCACCGACAACAAGAAGGTCCTCCATACTCTGAGATAGATTTTAGAGGTTATCTCTTTGTGGCTTTTCATTAAGGTATTAACCACTTGGTCAGAGAGACCCTTACCTTTCAGGATAGATTTTGCAACCTCCAGGCCATCAACTGGAGCTGCGGAACATCCGGGTGGAACACCGGACCTTGATGGAGAAGATCCGGAATGCTGGGCAATCTGAGAAAGTCTTGACCCGCCAGGGACTTCAAAACCGGGAACCAAGCCCTTCTCGTCCAGAAGGGAGCTATCAGGATTAGGTCCGCCCTTTCTTCTCTGGCTTTCATCAGAACTCTCGGAACTAGAGTCACCGGAGGGAAGGCATAAAGCAACGTTCTGGGCCACAGACCTGTCAAGGCATCTACTTGGTCTGGGTGATCTGTATGGGAGAGCGAGAAGAACTTGGGCAGTTTCTTGTTCTTCCTGGTAGCGAATAGGTCGATTTCTGGCTGACCCCATTTTTGACACAAGAGGTTGAAAACACTTTGATTGAGACTCCACTCCCCTTCTTTTAGAGTCCTTCTGCTGAGAAAATCGGCTATCTGATTTTGTTCTCCTTTTAAATGCACCGCAGAGAGAGAGAGAAGATTTTGTTCCGCCCAGCAGAATATTTTTGCTGAAATTCCTTCCAGAACTAGGCTTCTTGTTCCCCCTTGCTTGTTCAGGTAAGCAACTGCAGTGGAGTTGTCCGACATGATGCGAACATGTCTCTGGTACAATTTGGGAGAAAACGCTTTGATCGCCTGCCAGATTGCTGCCAGTTCTCTCGTGTTGGAGGACGAGAGGGAGAGATGACGACTCCATAAACCTTGTTTCATGTCTCTTGCAAGGTGGGCTCCCCACCCTAGTTTGCTTGCGTCGGTAGTAATTACCATCTGATCTTGTTGTCTCCATTCTACTCCTTTTGATAGATTTCCCTGTATCCTCCACCACTGTAACGATTTCTTTATTGAATTCGGCAGACGTACTCTGTGGTTTAGTGAGAACTGACTTTTGTCCCACGACGATAGGAGGAAGGACTGAAGAGGTCTCAGATGGCTTTGAGCCCATTTTACCGCCGGGATGCAAGAACTCATTGACCCCAGAATTTTCATGACTTCCCTTATCGGAACGGACTTCCTGGACTGAAAGACTGATCTTGTTTACAAGGTTTTCTTGTTTTTGAAGGGGAAGAAAGGATGAGGCTTTCACTGAGTCGAGAACAATCCCCAGGAAGATACATACTTGATTTGGAAGGAGACTTGACTTTCCTGGATTTATCTTCCACCCCAGATTGGTTAAGGTGTCCATAGAGAGTTGTAGATCTCGCAACAGCTTCTCTTTGGAAGGAGCTGCAATCAGAAGGTCGTCTAGGTAAGGTACCAGGAGAACTTCTGCACAATGTAGATGCCCTGCTACTTCTGCCAGAACCTTCGTAAATATCCTGGGGGCTGAACAGAGGCCGAACGGGAGAACTTTGAACTGAAAATGATGGACTTCCTCTCTTATCCAGATGGCAAACCTTAGAAATTTTTGATGATCGGGGTGTATGGGAATGTGATAATAAGCATCTGTCAAGTCCAATGTTACCATGAAACAGCCTCTTTGTAGTACATTTATCGTCGATTTTATAGACTCCATTTTGAACTTTTTGTATTGAATGAAGGTGTTTAATTTTTTTAGATTTATTATGGCCCTGTAGGTACCATTTTGTTTCTTTACCAGGAAGATCGGAGAATAGTATCCCATGCCTTTCTGCCTTTCTTGGACTTGGGAAATGGCTTGTTTTTCCAACAACATGTCTATTTGGGAAAGCAAGGCATCTTGCTCTACGCCTCCTAGCTTCCTGTTTACGAAAAAGGAATCTGACGGCTTTTTTGAAAATTCCAGTCGATACCCGTTGTTTATAATTGACATTATAAAGGGGGAGGAGCCTATTTCTAGCCATGCTGGAGCGAAGAAGCTGAGTCTTCCCCCTACTGGAAGCCTGGCGTCATTTAGGGGCTCGGCGGTTAGATTTTTCGGTATTAAAGATGAATCCCTTGCTTCTATTTTTGGGCTGCCAACTCTGGTTATTCTTCCTCTTTTGGTCGTACTTCCCTTTGCCTTGGGCACGAAAATTTTTCCTCTGATAAAAAAACTTCGACTCTGTAGGAAAGCCTCTTTTTTTTGTCAGAGGCTTTCTCTAGGATATCATCCAGATGTGATCCAAAAAGCCTGTCCCCCTCACACGGTAGGGAACACAGCTTGTTTTTAGATGTGGCATCACCCGTCCAGGTTTTCAACCAAACTGCTCTCCTAGAAGAATTCACTAGGGCAGAGGTTCTCGCTGATAATTTTACACAATCTGCCGAGGCATCAGCTAGGAAATTTGCCACACGTTTAAGAATAGGGATGGAAGCTGAAATTTCTTCTCTGGAAGTACCCGATTCCAGATGGTCCTCCAATTTTGATAACCAGAGCCCCAGGGACCTGGCGGTGTAGGTGGCTGCAATGGCTGGCCTAAAGGTTGTCGCAGATGATTCCCAAGCCTTTTTTAGTAAGGCCTCACTTCTTTTGTCCATAGGGTCTTTTAATAACCCCACATCCTCAAACGGAAGAGACGATTTTTTTGAAATTTTAGCAATAGGAGCATCTACTTTTGGTGGTCTATCCCAGAGGGCAGATTCCTCAGATTTAAAGGGGTACTTCCTTTTGAATAATTTTGAGGTAATCTGTTTTTTCTCAACTTCTTTCCATTCACTAGAAATCATGTTCTTAATATTATCATGGATAGGGAATACTCTTTGTTTTTTGTCCCCCAGCCCCAGGAACATTTGGTCCTGGACCGAAAGAGGTTCCCTGGTTTCTTCAATATTCATAGTGGCATGGATGTTTTTTAGGAGAAGATCCGTATCCTCCAGGGAACAGAGGGGACGGCCTGCATATTCCTCAGAGTCCGAAGAATCATTATCAGAAGAAATCTCTCCAAGCTCCACATCAGAATCAGTATCTTCCGCAATCCGAGGAAGAGGATTGGAAGTCATAGGAGCTTGGACAGATGCCGCCAGTTTTGCATCAACAACAGCTCCTACTTCCTCTTTAATCATAGATCTTAGATTCTCGATCAAAGAAGGGGATTCTTCTGAAACCACTCTTTCTGTACACTTCTGACAGAGAGATTTTTTGCTTGAAGAAGGCAGAGACTAATTACAAATTGCACATTTTCTCCTTTGAGATGGTTCACCCCCAGATTTTTGAGCCTCCTTGCCCTAGAAGGCAAGGGGCAGAATTAGGATCCAGAGAGTGTGCACCACAAGTGAAAAATAAAAAATGTGAATGAGGCCCTCCAGAGGAGGCTTACCGGACTGGAGGGCTTATCAGTATTTTTCCCCTCAGACATAGTGTCATGCGGGAGACCGGGTAGCAGAATCCAGGAGAGACGCGGGAGACCTGTAGGAACGGCTGCCACATGTGCCCAAGTGCACCGGAGAATACAAGAAGCCGGCGTCTTAAATTACCCAGTGCGCACTCTCCTGCGCCGCGCGCCGACGTCACACTGGTCACGTGATACGGATGTTGAATTCTACTGCGCATGTCTCCACCGCAACCCGGAAGTAAGCGCCCTCGCCGCCGCCATGCACCACGCAGAGGAACGGTGGCCAGTCCGGAGATGCCAAGCCTGTCGGACTTACTCTCAGGGGGCAGGAAGGCACGGTAAGCCTCGAGAACTGACCCCCCTGCACAGCCCTCCGGTAATACCGGGACAACTCACCTAAAGGCATGTGCGTAAGCACTGACACTCCTGCACTCCATAAAGGACAGGAAACAACTGAGGTCCAGTGTGAGAGGAGGCTATTTAAAGCACTGATTCAATTGTTTCCTGCCCCTAATGGAGGCGGAGTTAACCTCCAGGTAGCCGTTGTGGAGGCAATAGGAAAAAAAACGTATATTTTGTAGACTCCGGCTAGTGTGCAGCACACAACAGAATTTTTCACTGCACTGAAGTATATATGACTGAGAGAAAAAAACTTATATTTTCTAGACTCCGGCTAGTGTAACGCACACCACACAATTTTTCACTGGACTGTAGTATATATAAAAGTGATAGAAAAAAATATATTTTCTAGACTGCGGCTACTGCACCACACACCACAGAATTGTTCACTGAACTGTAGTCGCCGTCATGCTGTGTCAGGCTAAATTTTTGAGGGTGGTTCAGCTGCTATGTTAGTCTAACTAAGCCACTCTGGGGTTCACCGCCAAGATGTAAACTGCAATCTCAGTCTTAACAAGTCATCCTGGGGTTCACCCCCATGCTGTAAACTGCAATCTCAGTGTGCGTGTTTGCCTGTCTGGGATGGGGAGAGCTGGGCACTGTGCTGGGAGAACTTTGTGTACGCTGTGGACTACTGGGTGGGTGCAGAGAGGGAGACGCTTATGCCTGCGTCGTGGGGCGGGGGATAGGACAGCAGTGCCAGCATGAGCAGTGGTGTCACCCACAGGTGGTGATGGACCTTCGTTGCACCTAATTGGGTGCTTTACTAACATGTGATGGGCATGTGCCTTGCCCATCTTGGTCTGGGTCAGCACAATTGTCTTGAGGGTCACCACCAGGCTGTTGCCCAGAATTTGGCATAATAGTATGATTAGGCAGCCTCAGAGGCATCCATGCATGCTGCCCCTGCTGTTTCCTGTCCATTTACGTGGTGTTTCCATCATTTTCTGAGGTTTCCAGGTTTTCACGCAACCTTCCCTGTGCAGAGCTTTGGTCCCCTGCAAAAAATGCTCGAGTCTCCCATTGACTTCAATGGGGTTCGTTATTCGAAACGAGCACCCGAGCATCCGAAAAAATTTGACTCAAATAACGAGCACCCGAGCATTTTAGTGCTCGTTCATCTCTAGTAAGAATATAAAGAAAAAATTGCTGCAATAAATTGAGAAGGAAAGTGAAATCATGTAATACTGCCTCCATGTACAACCAGTCAATTCTATTGAATGCTTTTTCAGCATCTGTGCGGAGGAGAATCAGCGGTATATTGTGACATTTTGCATAATGAATGGCATTGATGACCTTAGTGGAGTTGTGTTTGCCTTCTCTATAAGGTACAAAGCCAGCTTGCTCGGCATTGATCAGGGAATGGAGCAGTGATTGGACCCGATTAGCTAAAATCTTTGCCCAGAGCTTCATGTCACAATTTAGCAAAGAGATGGGTCAGTAGCTGCTGCAAAGAGTACTAGCTTTCCCCTCCTTTGCAAAGACCGAGACATGTGCTTCAAGTGCCTGTGGGGGCAATGAAGAGTCGGACTGGAGACAGCGACACCACTTTTGGAGGTAAGGGGCCAGCACAGAAAAGATGGGGTTGTCTGAAGGGCCACTCTAATCTCCGGTATTGTCTTCGGATCTGTCAGGGACTAAAAACTTGGAGGCATCAACCGTGTTCAGGGAGAATGAGTTATGTAAAGATTGTAAACTTAATTAGCGGGTTTGTTTATCTGAAGTTGTTTCTTCAGCTGTGAGGTTTTAAAGTGTACTGTAAAACGTTCTGAACTGCTCAGCTATCTGCTCTGTCTTGGTAAGGGAGGCACTGGTCTCCAAGCTTACTGTCTGATGTTATTTAGACTAGTAATTGTTCCCCTGCATAAATACCAACATCTTAGGCCATTGTTCACACCAACGCTGTTTATTTCTGCTGTTCTGATCTGTTAGATAAGCAGAACAACAAAAATAATAGAAGTGCTGGAACAGGCACATACGGCTGGGCTTTTGTAATACTTTTAACGGACACACACAAAAGAAAATACATTAACGGATACCATACTGTGCCATCCTCACCATAGAGTTCCACTGTAAGAAAGAAAAAAAAAAAAGTATACTTCTGCAGGATCGAAATGTATAGTGCACCACGTTTTACTATCCTGCAAAAAATGTTGTTTTTTTTTTTACAATATGACTGTTAACGTAAACTTTTTTGTGTCTGTTAATTGTGTGACAAAAGTGTGATGTGAACCCATCCTAATTCATGGGTCTTTTTGACAGAATTTGCAAAAGAGGCCCAGAATGGAGCCTCCAACGCAGATTTAAACAAGTGTAGGCCTTATCTATCTGAATTACTGCAACTTTCGCACGCCTTCTTACGCCTTCTTGGCTAAAAATACTTTTTTTTTAGTTCCCCTAGATGACAAGAATGTGCAATAATCAGATTGCCTTTTCCACACACACTCTGATGTGATTTTATACATTAGTGTGTGGACAATTTAGTATATAACAATGCAGTGCTACCTATTAACACTAAGGCCCCATTCACACGACCATATGTTCATTTCCGTATCCAAAAAAAAAGGAAACATGTCCTATACTTGGCCGCAAAACACGTCCGTAGCCCCATTAAAGTCAATGATTGACTTTAGCATCTGAGGATTTAAATGTCTGCAATTGCAGACATTAGCCCCAGAATGTCTGTCTGCAGCACGAGCCATCTTTAAAGAGACATTTGCTGTACATTTATGGTGATTGTCACCAAGGGGTTAAATGTTGCATATGTTAGAATGTTTCTTTATTATCAATATTTCAGCGATGTGTTAGAGGGGTTATCTGGTAATATAGATTGATGACCTATCCTATGGGTAGGTCGGCATGGGTGTGTGTATATATATATATATATATATATATATATATATATATATATATATTACAGTAATTTATGTGCACCACAAAAAAACAAAAGAATAAAATTACAGTTTCTCCCGAATAAAACAAGGCCTCATACTGCCAGGTCAATGATAAAATAAAAGTTGTGGCTGCTAAAATACAGACAGGAAAAAAATGCAGCTGGTCATAATATCTCCACAACATCAATCACCTATCCACAGGTTAAGGCCTTATGCACACGACTGTATTTTTGGTCTGCATCTGTTCCACATTTTTTTGCAGATCCATTCAGTTCTATGGGGCTGGAAAAAAACGTCATCCGTGTGCTGTCTGCATCTGCAAATTATAGAACAAGTCCTAATCTTGACAGTTTTGTGGCCCATAGGCATTTTTACCATAGGACCAGAGAAAAGTGCAGGATGAACATGGACCACATCAGTATTCTGCAGAGCACAATATGGATACAAGCATGTTCAGGAGGCCTAAGTGGTAAAAGTATAATGGTCACCCCCCCAGTGATCAAAGAGGTTGTCCAAGACTTTATTTTTTTTTAATCCTTCAACCCCCAGCCAGTGGTACATATGAAAGATATATAGAAACATACTTACTGATTGCTCCCTGATGCTTCCAGTCCCAATCTATCAACATGCAAACAGAAGGATCCCAGATTTCAGGTACTACTGTCTGGATTTAAATAAAAACTCGGGAAAATTCTTTTAATACCCCCCTCCCTACCACTGATTACGAACATAGATCTGCATGGGAATGGCAGTTCACATGTGTGACCAGCTATCCATTCATTGTCTTTGGGACTGATTGATACCTGGCAAGCGCTGTGCTCTCTGTCAGGCCCTTGGACATTGACTGGAGAAGCCAGCATGCATGCATGCACACCACACAGGAAATCCTTTGTTCACGTGATCAGTGGGGCTAATGATACTGACCAAATCGTCTCAGAACGTGACCACATTTCACACACGGTTCTGAACACTGACATAACGTGCAATGAGTTACAATGGATTGATTTATTACAGGCAGTTTCTGGGCAGTGAGATATATTACCATGTGTGATGGTGACGATCAAGTCGCTGTTGGAACACATGCCTGTCAGTGCACAACTCCCTCTCCTTGATAGAATCGCTGTCACACTTACTTCCTACTCCGGGTAAAAGCTCTTCCGGCTGTGTTCCTTTTCCGGTCGCTCAAGCGCTCCATGTTTGATGAGGGTAAGTCTCACTGTTGCTTTGTTATATATAGAGTGCGGAAAGAGGATAGAATGGGCTTTCTATGCATATTTCTAATATGGAATTTATGTATATTACATTATACATCACACGGCGGAATGTTAGCACAATGCCCCCACAGATGCCCGGAACCAGTAGAAATCCGGCACAGGAATATCGTCATCATAAAGTACGAGCCACAGAGATTGCGCTGTCCTGGATGAACAACTTTCTTGTTCGCTCGCTATGACTAGCGATCGTCGGAAAAATGGCGAATCTGCGTTCCTAGCTAGAGACATAAATGTAGGTACTTTGAAGTTGAAGCTATTTTCCTCGCAATAATAAAAGATGAAGCCACAATGTGATTCTCTGCATACAATATTACCCGGCACCACCCTTCTATTCAGGATCCCGATTCAGAGTCACGTGACCAGACAATGTCACGTGACCAAGTGACGGCACAAAGTACGTTTCGTGCGTGGAGTTTAGCTGCTACCAATGTGATTTTCGGCTGCGGGACGAACGATAATGCAAGCAAGAAAGGTTCCATAGGGTAAACTTGCCTCTGTTCCGTGCATTGCTGATCTATTTGATAGGCAGGTATTTAAAACTCTTGGTATTCCTTATCTTACTTGGGTTTATCCAGAATGCAGGAGTTTCTGTGGCCTAACGACGTGGGAGTCTATTCTTTATGAGAGGAAAAAGAAAAAACTGTTAATGAATGTCCAGCATTTCTTTGGCGTCCAGTGACTTTTACTTAATTGTAGCCATTTACTTGCCTACAGAAACCGTTCTTGAAATATATTCTGAAGGGCTCTGTTTTGAGCAGAGCTCACTATGGCTCTATCAAAGGTGTTTTGTGGGACTTGTCAGGTCCTGCAAACCCATAACATGCCTGTAGAAGACCGTTTGTAATACAGTGATCCCTCAAGATACAATGGCCTCAGGATACACTATTTTCAACATAAAATGGTCTTTTCTGACACATGGTAAGTTGAAACTAGACTCAACATACAATGCCTCAGACCCAACCAATCAAGGCCACTTCTCTGGTAGAATATCTGTATTAGTTACTAGTTAGCAGCCATTCCTGGCTGTTATATGTAAGGACTTGTTTTATCTGTCTTAGGCTACTTTCACACTAGCGTTAGAGTTTTCCGGTATTGAGTTCTGTCATAGGGGCTCAATACCGGAAAAAAAACGCTTCTGTTTTGTCCCCATTCATTGCCAATGGGGACAAAACTGAACTGAACAGAATGGAATGCTCAAAAATGCATTCCGTTCAGTTTAGTTGCGTCCCCAAACTGGAGAGCAAACCGCAACATGTTGTAGTTTGCTTTCCCTCCTGGGGATCCGGAGGAAGACGGATCCGTCATGACCCACAATGCAAGTTAATGGGGACGGATCCGTTTTGTCTGACACAATAAAAAACGTATCCGTCCCCCATTGACTTTCAATGGAGTTAATGACGACTCCGTCCCGGCAATGTTAAAGATAATACAACCGGATCCGTTCATAACGGATGCCGACAGTTGTATTATCAGTAACGGAAGCGTTTTTGCTGAACCCTGCCAGAGCCAGCAAAAACGCTAGTGTGAAAGTAGCCTTAGTTATCTGCTTATTTTTTTTTAAATCTTCATTTTCTCTTATCTTGGATGACATTTTCAGGGCTCCAGATGGCAACCAAAATGGTCACCAATGCGACTCATTTTTTGCAAATGACAACAAGACTTTTTAGTCTTGTCGCCATTTGCGCCTAGATCCGGCATTCAGCGCTACTGCGCAGCCTAGTATCAGAGAACATGGAACGCGCTGCTGTCAGCGCACTCATGTGCCCTCAGCAGCACAGGGGAGAAGGAAGCTCTCCCTCCCCCCTGTGCTGCTGCCACCAATGGGAGAGGAGAGGGGAGGGTGCACTGCGCCACCAATGAGAGGGGAGGGGGAGGGCGCACCGCGCCACCAATGAAGTTAACTATGTTTAATAAAAGTACAGGAGCGGGTGCCGGCGCGGAATCACATAGCCGGCACCCGACCTGTATTATAGGGAACTCCCATACGCCGCAGTTAACCCCTCAGGTGCCGCTGTTAATTACCGCTGAGTGCAGCTTCCTATAATACAGGTCAGGTGCCAGCTATGTGATTCCGCGCTGGCACCCGCTCCTGTACTTTTATTAAACATAGTTATGAGCATTGGTGGTGCAGTGCGCCCCCCCCAACCCCCCAGTATAATAAGCATCGGTGGCAGTGGCCACAGGGTCCCCCCCCCTTCATTGGTGGCAGTGGTAGATACCGATTGGCACCCCATCAGTGTAATTGCGGGGCTCCGATTGGTTGCCATGGCAACCAGGACCCTGCTGAAGTCCTGGCTGCCATGGTAAGCTCCCTGCTGCCGTGTGCACAAAGCACAGGGCAGCAGGGAGCTTGTGAAGTCCTATTCACCCTGATAGAGCCCTGTTAGGGTGAACAGGACAAGAGTTCTAGCCCCCAGGGGGCTATTAGTTAATAAATAAAAAGTTAAAAAACAAAACAAAAAAAACCCCAATATATTAAATTTAAAGGGGTTCTCCGAGTTATATATACTGATGACCTATCCTCAGGATAGGTCATCAATATCAGATCGGCAGGGGTCCGGCACCCTCGTGATCAGCTGTTTGAAGAGGAGGCGCGCGCCGTATCAGCGCTGCCTCCTCTTCACTGTTTACATGCTGGCCCTAACGGGGTAGTGGTGAGTATGTGTAATTACACCTCACTGCCCCATTCATTTCTATGGATAGAATCGCTTCCATACAAGTCTATGGAAGCGATTCTATCCATAGAAATGAATGGGGCAGTGAGGTGTAATTACACATACTCACCACTACCCCGTTAGGGCCAGCATGTAAACAGTGAAGAGGAGGCAGCGCTGATACGGCGCGGCGGGGGTGCCGGGTGTCGGACCCCTGCCGATCTGATATCGATGACCTATCCTGAGGATAGGTCATCAATATTTATAACTCAGAGAACCCCTTTAAGGGCCCATTCACACGACCGTGTGAATGCATCCGCGTCTATTCTGCAATTTTGCGCAATAGATGCGGCCGTATTCACTTCAATGGGCGGCGTGCGAACTTGTCACAGCTCCGCAAGAAATTACAGAACATGTCCTATTCTTGTCAGCAACAGCGGACAAGAATAGGCATTTTGAACGAGGCGCCCGGCCATGTGTTCCGCAAATTGTGGAACACACGCCGGGCGGCATCCGTGGTATTGCGGAGCAGATGCGCAATACTACGGTCGTCTGAAAGGCCCATTAATCACCCCCTTTCCCAATTTTATATATAAAATATATTAACAATAAACATTTTACATATCGCCACGTCTGAAAAGTTCAAACTATTAAAATATAAAAAATATCTCCTATGTGGTGAACATGGAACAGAAAAAAATAAATAAAATCCGCACAATTTGCCATTTTTTTTAGTCACCTTGTCCCCCCAAAAAATATGATAGGATTGTTCTATTATGGGCCAGACGTTCCATCTTCTCCTCCAAGTATTTTTTTAAATTAGAATTATATGTATTTAAATTTGGCGACTAAAAATTTAATTTGGCTCCTAAATTTTTCATTTCAAGAGCCAATGGCTCCCAGGTATTTTTTTTAGGCTGGAGCACTGCATTTTAGGGCTTAGGAACCGATTACTCAACTTACAATGGTTTCAGCATGCAATGGTCGTCCTGGAACCTATTAATATTGTATTCTTACCATTCCAAAGTTGCGTGGCTTGGCCTCTCAAGAACCGATTCGCATAATGTGCCTGTAGAAGAAAATTTGTAATATACTTACCATTCTAAAGTTGTGTGGCTCGGCCTTTTGGGAACCTGGTCACATAACATTCATCTTCTGAAAATCCTGCTTCTGCCAAAGTTGTGCCAGGGCTATGGATATCACTTGTAGTGTAGATGGCGCTCACCCCGACATGTACGAATGGGGTGGTTTCACTAGTTTATGCATGTGCCAGCGAAGAATTGTTATGTAAATGGATTTCAGAGAGGCCAATCCATGGAACTTCAGGATCACAAAGTTAAAGGGGTTGTCCCACGAAAAATATTCTACAGTTTTCAAACCAGCACCTGAATCTGAGTACTTTTGTAATTGCATGTAATTAATAATTTATTATAGCTACTGAGTTATTCAATAACATGTATCTGTATAGTGCTACTTAATTTCTTATTTCATTGACTTGCTCACTGAGATGGCCGCACATGCTCTGTTTCATCTTTCAACTGTCTCCTGAGCTGTGATGGGGAGAGAACAGACACGCTCACTCAGCTGCAGCAGAAAAGACACTCCCCTTGAGCTTTCAGCTTGACATAAATTTAGCAGATCAATGAATGGGGAGATCTCCATGTGAGGTACAGGGCTGGTTCTAGCTTTGTTAGAAAGGTATTGTTGTGCTAAATCATGTCTGATTTTCATTTTTTACATTATTCGTGGGATAACCCCTTTAAGTTATCATTGCGTTCTGTTGAGCTAGCCTACAAGACAGACAATTTATCAAAACTGATTTAAAGGAAAGTTGACTTGGTTGCCCCTAGTAACCAATCTGATTAATCTTTTCATTTTCCAAAAGAGCTCTGAAAAACGAAAGGTGGAATCTGGTTGCTATGGGCAATTAAACCAGCTTCCCTTTGGAATGTGGGAGAAGGCTTGGTACAAATTTGTACAAAGACATACTGATACGGAATTTATTTTGTGAGCCCCTCTGGAGACGTCAAGCAGTGATGATGTCTGTGGAACACTGCAGAATATGTCAGCGATATATAAGTGGTGTGACACAGTGAAGGGTCTGTTAGTACAACTCCTGGCAAAAATTATGGAATCACCAGTCTCTGAGGATGTTCCTTCAGTTGTTTAATTTTGTTGAAAAAAACAGATCACAGACATGACAAAAAACTAAAGGCATTTCAAATGGCAACTTTCTGGCTTTAGGAAATACTAAAAGAAATCAAGAAAAATAATTGTGGTAGCCAGTAACAGTTACATTTTTAGAACAAGCACAGGGAAAAAATTATGGAATCACTCAATTCTGAGGAAAAAATTATGGAATCACCCTGCAAATTTTCATTACAAACAATAACACCTACATCAGATTCAATCTGCTCGTTAGTATCCAGGTAAAAAGGAGTGATCCCACCTTGGAGAGCTGTTGCAACAAGTGGACTGACATGAATCATGGCTCCAACACCAGAGATGTCAATTGAAAAAAAGGAGAGGATTATCAAACTCCTTAAAGGGACACTATCGCGAAGAAAAAATTTTTGATATGTTTTACAACATAACAAAAGCAGGTTTTAACATAATGTATTTTTCAAATTGTGTAAATGTTTTTTTTTTTAATTCAGTTTTCTTGCCTTACATGGGGGCTGCCATGTTGGAAGTAAAGTGTGACAGTCTGGATTTACAACACAATGGCACCTCAGGCATGTACATAGGCTTCCTCAGTCGCTGCTGACCCTATAGAGAATGAATGGAAGATGTGAGCCCGCCCCTGTGATGACACCAGTAACACACAGCCAGGTCCTCCCTCCTTGCTGCTGGGGACTCAGAAACAGAGTAGATGGAGGTTCTTGGGGCTGTAGGACCTTAGTGATGTAATCGGCCATGTGACCAGTGGGGGAGGAGACTGAGGAGCAGAGATCTGTGTTTTTGTAATGAAGCCATTGTCTCATCTTATCTTGCTGAAGCAGTGATGTCACCGCTGAAGGTGTGAATTGGTGATGTCATTGGTACCACCCACTTTTTTGCAGCATGCCTACTTACAGGTTGCTCAAAGCCTCATTTGGCCAGCAGAGCTCCCCCTGGTGACCAAAGATGGTAAATATGGTAAAATCTAATATTTATTTATAATATTTCACACATTGGAATTTTTATTTATTTATTTATTATTTCTTACAAATATATAATAGATTTTTTTAGCATAAATAAAATATAGAACAGGTTTTTGTGATAGATTCCCTTTAAGGCTACATTCACACGTCTGTATGTGTGCACATCCTGGAAAACGGTCAGTTTTTTGCGGATCTGTTGTTCAAAAAACGGAAAGGATGTATCCATATGTCATCCGTTTTTTGTGGATCCAATGAATAACATCTTTTTTTTTTTTCACCCCTCCTGGAATGGAATCCGCAAATACGGATGACATGCGGATGCCTTTCTGCATGTCTTCCGCATTTTTTGCGGATCCATAGACTTTCGTTGTGCTACGGACCGCAATTCGGGAGAAAAGTAGGACAGGAGGATTTCTGTTTGCGGATCCGCAAAACGGAACGGAACAGATTAACGGATGCGGACAACATACGGTGCAATGTCCGCAGATTATCAGGACCCATTGAAATGAATGGATCCGCAAAAACCGTCCGTAATTGCGGAACGGATGCGGATAGATTGCGGATGTTTTAAATGGACGTGTGAATGTAGCCTAAAGGGAACCTGTCATCTCCGAAACACCCTCCAAACTACAGTAAGCGGTGTATAGTGTAAGTGATGCCGAATCCGAATATGTAATTTTTATCTTCATACTCACTTCCATTCCGACGCTGTACTCCCACAACCCAGCAGTAAAATGCACTCACTGGACTCCAGTGCTCACTCACATAATGGAGAGGACTCAAAGAAGAGTCCTCTCAATGCATTTTACTGCAGGTTTGTGGGAGTACAGCGTTGGAATGGAAGGGAGTATGAAGATAAAACTTACATATTCGGATTCAGCATCACTTACACTATACACCGCTTACTCTAGTTCAGGGGGTGTTTTGGAGGTGACAGGTTCCCTTTAAAGATGGTAAGTCATCGCGCAGTGTTGCACAAGATGTTGGTTGTTCAGTCAGCTGTGTCTAAAACCTGGACAAAGTACAAACAACATGGGAAGGTGGTTAAAGGCAAGCATACTGGTAGACCAAGAAATACATCAAAGCGTCAAGACAGAAAACTTAAAGCAATATACCTTGAAAACAGAAAATGTACAACAAAACAAATGAGGAACAAATGGAAGGAAACTGGAGTCAACGTCTGTGACCGAACTGTAAGAAACCGCCTAAAGCAAATGGGATTTACATACAGAAAAGCTAAAAAAAGCCATCACTAACACCTAAACAGAAAAAAACAAGGTTACAAAGGGCTAAGGAAAGGCAATCGTGGACTGTGGATGACTGGATGAAAGTCATATTCAGTGATGAATCTCGAATCTGCATTGGGCAAGGTGATGATGCTGGAACTTTTGTTTGGTGCCATTCCAAAGAGATTTATGCAGACGAATGTCTGAAGAAAACATGCAAATTTCCACAGTCATTGATGATATGGGGCTGCATGTCAGGTAAAAGCACTGGGGACAGGTTATCACAGGTTTACATTGACTTTTGGCCACTTTTCTTATCCCATCTATCGAAAGGATGTTTGGGGATGATGAAATCATTTTTCAAGATGATAATGCATCTTGCCATAGAGCAAAAACTGTGAAAACATTCCTTGAAAAAAGACACATAAGGTCAATGTCATGGCCTGCAAACAGTCCGCATCTCAATCCAATTGAAAATCTGTGGTGGAAGTTAAAGAAAATGGTCCATGACAAGGCTCCAACCTGCAAAGCTGATCTGGCAACAGCAATCAGAGAAAGCTGGAGCCAGATTGATGAAGAGTACTGTTTGTCACTCATTAAGTCAGTGCCTCAGAGACTGTAAGCAGTTGGTGCAACAGAGTACTAGTGATGTGTTGGAGTGTTATTTTGTCTTTGTTTTTCATGATTCCATAATTTTTTTCTCAGAATTGAGTGATTTCATAATTTATTCCCTGTGCTTGTTCTAAAAATGTAACTTTTACTGGCTACCACAATTATTTTTCTTGATTTCTTTTAGTATTTCTTAAAGCCAGAAAGTTGCCATTTGAAATGCCTTTTTGCCGTTGCCGTTTTTTTTCAACAAAATTAAACAACTGAAGGAACATCCTCAGAGACTGGTGATTCCATAATTTTTGCCAGGGGTTGTAGATGGGAGGTATTTTCCTCCCGGCATATGCTGCAGACACTGATTGCAGCGAGGTGAGGTCAAGCACTGGGTCGGATTTCACTTGCCGGGCCAGGCTTTGCGGTTGCCCAACTCTCATTAAAAGTAGCAGAGGCTTGTGCCTGAATAAAGGCTTGAGACCTGTCTGGGAGAACAGGTGGATTATTTCCTGGACTTAAAACTTTGGTGTGGACCTGTTTGCAAAGTGTGAACACATGCCTCTTTATTTTCTTTAGACTTGGCGATGCAGGAAAAACACAGTTTAATTCATATGCAAATGAGCACTTGCAAGTGCCCAGGGGCGGTGTTCGTTATGTAGGAGCCCAGGCTGCTCTGCCTTCTTTCATCGATACTCCTCCCCAGCCTTTTTATGACACAAGGGAATAGGAGGGCGGGTAAGGGCAAAGGCTGTGGATGAGTAACTATGAAAGAAGGCAAAGCATCCTGGGCTCCTACACACCGAACACCGCCCCTGCGCACTTGCGAGTGCTCCTTTTTATATGAATTAAACTGTTTTTCCTGCACCTGCAATCCTAAAGAAAATAACAAAGGTACCATTACATTCTTGTATAGATGTGCAACAGAGCCATGTAAGCGCTTTATATGGTCATATAGTGGTGACAGACTCCCTTTAACAAGCTCTGCCTCTAATGCCACCAGATGTTAGTCTACTATCCTATAGGTCAAAGTTAAACCCTTTAAATAAGCCTTGAGACATGACTCGAATATTAAATAAGCCAGCACCTCATCTGCAGACAGCTGTTTCGGGGTGATTGCCCCTCATCAGTGCAGAGTAGAGAGTATTGGCTTATTTAACCACTTACTGACTGCTCATTGACTATAAACATCCTGGGTGCTCGGGTTTATCTCTGAATGAACGTTTTGAAACGTCTTTTCAGAGATGCAGCTGCACAGTGGGGGGCCTGCTGTCAGTGACAGATTACTGTATACACAGCGCAGAACTAGTGCTGTGTACACAGATCAGAAAGCCGTGTACTGCTTACTGTCCCGGCCCCAGTGGTCATGTGACTGCTGGGGCCGGGGGAGTGCAGGAGGTGCGGTGTCTTGCACAGACCTCGATCAGCCCTGCACTGAGGCCGTACAGCACAGTATTAGGCTACATTCACAGGACCGTTGTGTTTTGCGGATCCGCAAAACACTGATACTGGCCCATGTGAGTTTTGCAATTTGTGAGAATAGGCGTGAGAAAAGCCTATTCTTGTCCCCAATTGCGGACAAGAATAGGACATGTTCTATTCTTTTTGCGGGGCTGCGGCACGGAGCAACGGATTCACATGGTGTGCTGTCCGCATCTAGAAATGAATGGGTCCTGATCTAAGCCGCAAAATATGCAGCTCGGAGGCTGGGAAAACAACTGCTGTGTGAATGTAGCCTTAATGCTGTACAGCCTCTCTGGGGGGTGTATTTCCCCTGTAACTGGGGCTACTATGTCAGCCCCAGTTACAGGAGAAATCAATAGTGGGGGGGGGGGGGAATGAAGTCATATGTCCCCCAGAGGTCTTGTATGACCTTATGGATGACAAAGTGTAAAATAAAAAAGTGTTTTATCAATGAAATTTAAAAAAAAAAATGTTTCACATATAAAAAATTTTGCCCCAATTACATCATCTAAAAAATATTAAAAATAGAAAAAAAATTAGACATATTTGGTATCACCGCCACCCTAATGACCAGCTTTATAAAAATATCACATGATCTACCCCATCAGGTGAACGCCGTAAAAAAATAAAAATAAATAAACATTATACCAAAACAGCTTTTATAGTTACCTTACCTCCCAAAAAACATAATGTTAATCGATCAAAAAGTCATATGTACCCCAAAATGGTAACAATAAAAATGCCACCTCGTCCCACAAAAATGAGCCCCCACACAAGACCATAGTCAGAAAAATAAAAATATAGCTCGAAGAAAATTGCAACACAAAAACATGTTTTTTTTTTTTTTTCTAAAAATGCTCTTATTGTGTAAAACGTAAAAAAAAAAAAAGACATATTTGGTGTCGTTGCATCCATAACAACTGGCTATACAAAAAAATATCACATGATCTGCCTCATCAAGTGAACTGCGTAAAAAAAAAATCAAATAAAAATCATGCCAAAACAGCTTTTTTTTTTTTTTTAGTCACTTCACCTCCCAAAAAAAAATTAATCAAAAAGTTGTATGTACCCCAAAATGGTAGCAAAAAGTCACCTCATCCCGCAAAATACAAGCCCTCACACAAAGTCATAGCCAGTAAAATTTAAAAAATATGGCTCTAAGAAAATAGCAACACAAAAACATTCTGTAATGACCAGATCTATAAAAACATCACAAATATCTACCCCATCAAGTGAACTGTGTAAAAAAAAATATATAGAAAAATCCAGATGCTGCTCCTTCCCTTCTGACCCCTGGCGTATCCTCAAATAACATTTTACACCCCACAATTGGGGTGTTACTGTATTCAGGAGACAATGGGTACCAAATTGTGAGAGGATATTCTCCTGTTATCTTTTGTGAAAAAGAAAGTTTGGACCTAAAGCAGTGAGGTTTGTTTTGTTGTTAAGCCTTGATGTGTTAAAGGAAAAAAAAATATTTAAATGGAAAATCTACAAAAGAAAGTGAAATTTTTAAATTTCACCTCTGTTTTGCTTTAATTCTTGTGGAGTACTTAAATTGTTGACAACATTTCTAAAACCAGTTTTGAATAGTTTGGGGGTGGTCTTTATTATATGAGCTCCTCAAAGTGACTTCAGAACTGAACTGCTGGTCCTTAAAGTTGATTTTGCTAATTTTCTTAAAAATTTCAAAGATTGCTTCTAAAATTCTAAACCTTCTAACGTCCTAAAAAAATAAAATGACACTACCAAAATCATACAAACATAAAGTAGACATATGGGGAATGTTAATGAATATTTTATGACGCAGTGAATTTTTTTTCAAATTTTCGTTAACTTTTGGATTTTTTTTAATAAATAAAGGTAAAACATATTGGCCTAAATTTACCATTAACATGAAGTACAGCGTGTCACGAAAAAATAGTCTCTAAATGGCTTGGATAAGTAAAAGCGTTCCCAAGTTATTACCACATGAAGTGACACATGTCAGATTTGCAAATTTAGGCCTGGTCAGGAAGGGGGTAAATGGCCCGATCTGGAAGTGGTTAATATCCAAGTCATATCTCAAGGCCTATTTGAAGAGCTGAACATTGACTTATAGAAAGACTGCCTTACATCTGGTGGCATTAGAGGCAGAGCCTATTCCAGATTGAAATAATGAAAACAAAAATGCTTTTTCAAAAAGGTAAATGTCAGATTTGTGATAATTATTTTTTTTTTTTTTTTTTTTTTTTTTTTTAGGATCATAAAATAAGGATGGAGAAATCTTCATCAAGTCAAAGTGAACCTGAAACACCTTTTTTTTGCCATGTAAGAATTAATGAGTTGCTACATATCAAATACTTCAACCATACAACTTTTTCTACTGTTGAATTTCAGTATATCCTTAAAAAAATGCAGTTTCTTGTGCTATGTAATTCTATTAATCTTTCTAACCCGAAATCCATGTTCTGTCACAGCCTTCAAGGGGTTTTCAAACCCTCAAGGTAAAATCAACTAAGTGTGATGTACTGCCCATCGTAATGTGCACTGTTGTAGGCATTCACTGGCCTCAGCAGTTATGTGCTGCTTGGGGGAAAAAGAAAGGCACATCATGCTTCTGGTCTAAAAGGGGGTAGAAAGAAGCGGGAACAGGACCCTCAGCACTTGACCAGAGCGCTGGTGAACAGCTTTCTTTTATGTGATTTTTACCTTGGGTGTATGAAAACCTCTTAAAGGGATTATCTGGAAAATGATAATGATTACCTATCAGCAGGGGTCCAAGTCCCAGCACCCATGCCGAACTGCTGTTTTAGGGAGCCTCTATGCACACTGGAGCTTTCTAAGGACAGTGCTGTACATCATATAGTAGCTGTACTTGGTATTGCAGCTTAGCCCCATTGACTTGAATGGGGCTGAGCACAACTAGATCATGTGACCAATGTATAGTGATGTCACTGATCCTTTACAAATATAAAAAGTTAAAATGTGAAAAAAGTGTTTTTTAATAATAAAAAAATAGTGTTAAGTAATGAGAAAAAGTCCCCTCACCATAAAATCGTGTTAAAAATAAATAAATAAAAAACAGACATATTAGGTATCGTCACGTCAGTAACGACCTACTGTATAAAAATATTACATGATGTAAAAAGTGTAAAACTGATATTTTAAAAAAGTAGACATATTAGATATCGCCGTGTCCGTAATGATATGCTCTAAAAAATGATCACATGATCTACCCCCTCAGGTGTACGCCGTAAAAAAAATAAATAAAAACTGTTCCGAAAAATGCCATATTTTTTTTTGTCACCTTCAACACAAAAAGTGTAATTTCAAGTGATCAAAAAGTCATAAACACGCCAAATAGTACCAATGAAACTGTCATCTCTTCCCGCAAAAAATGAGCCCCTACATAAGACGATTGCACAAAAATGATAAAAATATGGCTTTCAGAAAATGGAGACACTGAAACAGTTTTTTTTTTTTCCCAAAAATGCTTTTATAGTGTAAAACTGAAATAAATGAAAAAAAGTAGACATATTAGGTATTGCCGCGTCTGTAATGACCTGCTCTTTAAAAATATCACACGACCTAACCACTCAGGTGAACACAGTAAAAAAAATAAAAACTACCAAAAATGCTATTTTTTTTTTCCATACGCCTCCCCAACGGCACTAAGCAGGAGGGTACCCTGCCTCCCAGGGACAGGAAACAAAGGTTTAAAAGCCTCCCCCCCTTTACCTTATCCAGTTGTTTCCTGTGCCTTGGGATCAAGTGGAGAAATGCGGCAGGGGTTCCCTCCTGCTTAGAATCTCGCTCAGCCTTGTGTTTGTTGCCCTGTGTCAGGAGGTCTGATGCAGGGCGGCGGGGTTAGGGACGAGATAAGGGTCCTTCCGTCTGCCTTAGCCTAAGCCCTGCCTGTGGCACGCAGCTCTGGGCATTTGTGTGCCTTCTGGTAAAGTTGCTGGGGGAGAGAGCCAGCATATCGTCGCTCCAGGGGCCGGGGCTCTTGTGATACTAGGTCACGTGGGTGATGTGCGTGACCTGGAAGTTTGGGATAAATGCTGGCTCAGTGCTGGGAATGGCGATCCTCATCACCATTCGCCCTGAGTGGAAGCAAGCAGCCATGTCCCTTCCTACAGAAAAAATCTGCTGATGCTCCCAAGGCTCTTGCCCCAGTAAGCCTCCTCCTGGGTGAATTTTTCTATATGCACCACTCCATGTATCTGCACTTTGGGGTCATTTTTTTGTGGTGAAGGTTTTTCTTATTTTTAAACTAGCCCTTTACTGAGGGAGTTAATTCTTTATTGCAGGGCAGAGATGCCAGCAAAAGTGGGAACCTTTACTAAAGAAGAAATGTGCCATCTGCAAGAAGTAGTTAGCCGGTCACGTAAAAAAAAACACTTTGTCGAAAGTGTACAGATAAGATCATGTCTGAGGAAGCCCCATCTCTGGTGGATAGCCTAAAGTCTGTTATAAAAGAGGAAGTTAGCTCCGCCATTGAAGGAAAGATGGCTGTAATCCCTCAGAAGGCCTCTACTTCCAGATCTAATCCTGAAGCACACTTTGATGTTGATTTTTGACTGACGGTGAAATTTCATCAGATTCAGACTCTGCTTCTTCAGACCACAAGTCCGGTAGACCCTTGTGTTCTGTTGAAGAAACAGAATCTTTACTTAAGACCATCAGGGCTACCATGAATATTGAGGAGTCCAGAGAGTTCCATTCAGGACTAAATGTTTAAAGGTCTAGGGGATAGGAAGAAATGAGTATTTCCTGTCCATGAAAGCATTCAAAAATTAATCGCAGACGAGTGCAAAGACCCAAAGAAAAGATCAGGAGTCTCAAGGGTTTTTAAGAGAAAATATCAGTTTAGCGAGTCTGATTCAGCCCACTGGAATTAGACTCCAAGAGTTGATGCCCCTATAGCAAGAATCTCTAAAAGGTCCTCCCTACCTTTTGAGGACGTAGGCCTTTTACAAGATCTCGGTAAACTTAAGTTTTATAATATGCTAATTAGCCTCTAGGAGCAGAAGAGGCATTGCCCCTGCTCCTAGAGGCTCCGTTCTCCCACCTCATTCACCATCTTCCAGGCAGCGTTCTCCTCCTGCTGGCAATGTGTGCTGGGGAAATCTCATGCTGTGCTGTATTCAGCGCAGGCGCAGTAAGGAACCATCCTTCACTATACCTGAGCTGAATACTAGGAGCATTGCTCCTTCTCCTAGAGGCTGTGTTCTTCTACCTCATTTCATGCCCTGCTGTCCTTGATTGACAGGGCTAGCGTTCATCTTCTCCTGCCAGCCCTGTGTGCTGGGTAAATCTCGCGCATGTGCCGTGCAGTTTACCCAGCGCACAGGGCCGGCAGCAGGAGGCAAACGCTGGCCTGGCCCTGTCAATCAAGGACTGCGGAGCGTGGAATGAGGTAGGAGAATGGAATCTCTAGGAGCAGGAGCAACGCCCCCCCCACCTCCTAGAGGCTGATTTGCATATAACAAAAGTAAGAATTCTGAAGGAACGGGGCGATGAATAAAGCTTACAATACCAGAGTTAGATTCTGCTGACATTAGCACATTGCTAATATCAGCCAGTGTAAGGTGGTAAATTCTGATGACAGAAACCCTTTAAGACCCAGCACTGCCAGAACCCTTTCTTTGTGGCTGTCTCAACTAGAGGAACATTTAGTTTTGGATATGCCCAGGGAGGATATTTTAACTCTCTGCCAAGTCTGCGGCCCTTTCTAATTCCGTCAGAAGATCCATTTGGTTGACATCTTGGTCAGTAGACAAACTAAAAGCAGGCTGTGTAGTATTCCCTGTGAAGGGAACAGACTCCTCAGGTTGGTACTAGATGATATCTTGGATAAAGCATCTGATAGAAAGGTTTCCCATCAGAATCTAGGTTTTTCCACCAACGCCGTTCCTTTTGTAACCAAAGAAAGGGTAGGCCTGATCAAAAGAAAAAGGAGAGTTCAGGCTCCTGGCAGCCCACGAAAGGCAGAGGTAGGTGTTTCCTGTTTAACCCAGATAAGTCCACAATACAGCCCAGCCAATGATGCCAGGGACCCGGTGGGGGAAGATTAAGAAGATTTGTTTCTGCATGGGAACGTATTTCAAAATCCCCCTGGATTCTAGATTTAATTCATTATGGCTGCAGACTGGAATTCACTTCCCCCTCTCTCCAGAAAGGTTCCTATTAAACAAAAAAAAAAACTAAAAGAAGAGAAGCAATACATTCTAGAGTCACAGATTCTGACATTACTAATAAAGGAAGTCATTGTTCCAGTACCTACAGTTCAGAAAGAGAAGGTGTTTTACTCTCCAATCTTTCTAGTGAAAAAGCTGAATGGCACTTTCAGAGCCATAATAAACTTGAAGGGTCTCAACAGGCATATCACATACAAAAAATTCAAGATGGAAACTGTCAAATCAACAATCAATCTGTTACCTCAGGACTGTTGTATGATAAATCTAGATGTCTGTCATCTGCTCCCAGAATTTTTACAAAGCTCATGGCAGAGGGCTCAGGATTTCTTCATCAACAAGAGATCCCATTCATTCCGTATTTGGACAGAAATTCTCCTCATGAGTTTACAGATACTCAAGGACATCCTTCAGTCCCTAGGTTGGAAGCTAAATCTAGAGAAATCGGACTCGATTCCCAGCAACAGGAAGATTTTCCTGGGAATTCTTCTGGACTCTCACCTTATGAAATCCAATCTCCAAGATCGCCGTCTCCTTGCCCTGACTGTAGCGCTGTCCAATCACAGTGGAGGGCCAGGGAGAAAAAAAGCCCACCTTCTCCCCATTGAGAGAGTCTCCTCCTCCCTCTACCGATGCTATTCATTAGTGTAAAAGGGGGGCACAGAGTCAGAACGGAGCGCCTCCTGTCAGCAGTAAATGTCATTACCTACTTTCTGTCCACAGGTCAGGTCCGACAGAGAAATTTGATTTCACAACTTAGACGTCAGGAGATGCATCTTGTCTCACCTGGAAGCTACCAAGCAAATAAAGTCGGATCGCCTTCTAATTCAATATGCAGGGCAGAACGGAGATCAGGGGACTTCAAAAATAACAATCCCCAGCTGGATCAAAAAGACTATTGCTATTGTTTACAGGGAAAAAGGTGTTGACCCTCTTTTGAATCTGAAGGCTCATTAGACAAGATCAATGTCAACCTTCTGGGCGGAAGGTGCCTTTACTTCCTTCTACCACCTGGTCCAGTCCGTCTACCTTCTTTAAACACTACAGACTAAATGTTATCTCTAATAGGGACCTTTCCTTTTATCTGCGGTGGTCCCTCCCTAATTGATTTCTTTGCTAAGCCTCCTGCTTAGTGCCGTTGGGGAAGCGTTTGGAAAAGATGATAATTACACTTACCGGTAATTGGGTTTTCCATTTAGCCTCCACAACGTCACTGGGAATTTCCACCCTAATTTAAGTTGGATTTCTGATATTGTCTTTTTGTTGCATTATTTTTTTTTTGTTATATGCTTTATACCTTCTCACCAGATAAAGAAAGAAAAGCGAAAATAAATAAATATACCTATTCAGCATCATCTATGGTTCCTTGGATACTTACTGGACAAGGTAAAGTAGAGGAGGCTTTTAAACCTTTGTTTCTCCATGTTGTTTCCTGTCCCTGGAGGCTGGTTACCTTCCTGCTTAGTGCTGTTGTAGAGGCTAAATGGAAAATCCAATTACTGTTAAGTGTAATTATCATCTTTTGTCACCTTACATAACAAAAAGTGTAGTTCCAAGCAATCAAAACGACATATGCACCCCAAAATAGTACCAATCAAAGCATCATCTCTTCCTGCAAAAAAAATATGACTTTCAGAAAATGGAGATGCTAAAACATGATTTTTTTTCAAAAATGCTTTTATGGTGTAAAACATGAAATATATATATATATATATATATATATATATATATATATATATATATAAAAAAGACACATTACGTAACAACCTGCTCTTTAAAAATATCTCATCTAACCTCTAAGGTGCCGAGAGGTGGCCGGAAAAAATCAGCAGCATGCCTTATACACTCACCGGCCACTTTATTAGGTACACCATGCTAGTAACGGGTTGGACCCCCTTTTGCCTTCAGAACTGCCTCAATTCTTCGTGGCATAGATTCAACAAGGTGCTGGAAGCATTCCTCAGAGATTTTGGTCCATATTGACATGATGGCATCACACAGTTGCCGCAGATTTGTCAGCTGTTCATCCATGATGCGAATCTCCCGTTCCACCACATCCCAAAGATGCTCTATTGGATTGAGATCTGGTGACTGTGGAGGCCATTTGAGTACAGTGAACTCATTGTCATGTTCAAGAAACCAGTCTGAGATGATTCCAGCTTTATGACATGGCGCATTATCCTGCTGAAAGTAGCCATCAGATGTTGGGTACATTGTGGTCATAAAGGGATGGACATGGTCAGCAACAATACTCAGGTAGGCTGTGGTGTTGCAACGATGCTCAATTGGTACCAAGGGGCCAAAGAGTGCCAAGAAAATATTCCCCACACCATGACACCACCACCACCAGCTTGAACCGTTGATACAAGGCAGGATGGATCCATGCTTTCATGTTGTTGACGCCAAATTCTGACCCTACCATCCGAATGTCGCAGCAGAAATCGAGACTCATCAGACCAGGCAACGTTTTTCCAATCTTCTACTGTCCAATTTCGATGAGCTTGTGCAAATTGTAGCCTCAGTTTCCTGTTCTTAGCTGAAAGGAGTGGCACCCGGTGTGGTCTTCTGCTGCTGTAGCCCATCTGCCTCAAAGTTCGACGTACTGTGCGTTCAGAGATGCTCTTCTGCCTACCTTGGTTGTAACGGGTGGCAATTTGAGTCACTGTTGCCTTTCTATCAGCTCGAACCAGTCTGCCCATTCTCCTCTGACCTCTGGCATCAACAAGGCATTTCCGCCCACAGAACTGCCGCTCACTGGATGTTTTTTCTTTTTCGGACCATTCTCTGTAAACCCTAGAGATGGTTGTGTGTGAAAATCCCAGTAGATCAGCAGTTTCTGAAATACTCAGACCAGCCCTTCTGGCACCAACAACCATGCCACGTTCAAAGGCACTCAAATCACCTTTCTTCCCCATACTGATGCTCGGTTTGAACTGCAGGAGATTGTCTTGACCATGTCTACATGCCTAAATGCACTGAGTTGCCGCCATGTGATTGGCTGATTAGAAATTAAGTGTTAACGAGCAGTTGGACAGGTGTACCTAATAAAGTGGCCAGTGAGTGTATAAAGTCTTTGTTTTTTTTTTTTTGTGTGTTTATTTTTTTTATTTTTAACCCTTAGGATACTGGAGGTATGTTCATTTCAGCATGCTGCAGTTTTTGTCTGGCTTCCTCTTGGTATGTTTGCTGTGCTGCGGCCGGACCTCACATGGGCACACATGGGCTAGCGTTAGTACGGACAAACAGCTTGCCAGAGCCTGCTAATGTGAAAGCAGCCTTTATATTAATTTTTTTTCTGTTTTTTTTTTTTTTTTTATTTTTTATTTTATTTTATTTAACCCTTAGCGTACTGGAGGGTTTTTTCGTTTTTGCAATTTCATTTTTGTTCCCGATCTTCCTTGAGTCATAACCTTTTTATATTTCCATTCACATAGCTGTATGAGGGCTTTTATTTTGTAGGACAAGTTGTACTTTCTAATGTCACCATTAGTTATGGCATACAATTTAGTGGAAACGGTAAAAAAAAAAATTCCAAATGGGGTGGAATGCAATTCCTCCACCGCTTTACGGGTTTTGTTCACACAGCGTTCCGTTTGCGGCAAAACTGATCCATGCCCTTCATTCTCTGGGTCAGTACGATTACAACGTTACCAAACATGTATAATTTTTTTTTTTATGTCTAAATAGTGTAAAAATAAATGTAAACTTTGAAAAAAAAAAAAGTTTTATGGTTATATCTACTGAGCCGTGTGGGGGGCTAATTTTTTGCGGAACAATCTGTAGTTTTTATTGATACCATTTTGGAGTGTGTGTCTTTTTGATCACATTTTATAATATTTTATGAGTAATGGAAGCAATGAAAAAAATGGCAAATTAGTCATTTTGAGCTTTTTTTCCCGTTACGCCTTTCGCTGTATTGGAAAAATATTTTAATTGTACTGGCGTTTTCAGTTCTGGCAATACCCATGATGTTTATATTTTTTGTTATTTAGGTATTTATTTTTATAAAGGATTATTTAAACTTTTATACTTTTTACCTTTTTTTTTTTATATATTACTTGTTTTTTTATTTTTTGTAATGATTTTTGTGATGATCGTATTTGAGCCTACAAAATCACTTTTTTTTAATTTTGAACAATCATGTATTTTTAAACTGGACATATTACTATTACTACTATTACTACTATTGCCCATTTCTTATGTTGGCCTGCAATCTGTTGGCCAAAATAAGAATTGCAGGGGATGCCGGTAACACTTTTTGCGCATTTAGATGCTGTGATCTCACTTGATCACGGCATCTAAAGCCTTTAATTTCCGCAATAGGAATTATTGTCTTTGTAATTAGCTGCATGTCTCAGCTGTCTGCAACAGCAGAGACCTGCCGGCCATGACATCCGCTGCACGTGCAAGCGGGCGCCATGTTTGCCTATCGCTCCAGTGCCGTACATGTACGGTATGGCACTGTTAGCGAAAGGGTTAACCCATAAGAAAAGGGTATAATATAATAACATATAATTATATAATAATTAAGAAGTGTTGTTGTTTTTTTTCCCTTGAAAACCTGTTACCGGTTTATTCACAGACAATATATGATTAAACCAATAATATTTATTAGCTTTCTAAAAATAAAATAATATTGTTAATATGATAAGGACATAGACTTTTATTAGTGCTTAAATATGGAAGAAAAAAATATCTGAAGAAAAAAACTGGAAATCTCTCCCAGGATTCAAACCTGGGATCTCCACGTGCAAAACCACGCACTTACAACAAATGATTTTTCCATTCTTATGAGCCGTCACATATTACTGGTGTCTGTATAATCATATATTGTGCTGGTGAATAAAGCAGTAATATGTATATTAGCTTTCTGAGCAGATCTCAATGTAGCGAAGCCGGAATAGACATTAGACTAGTGGAAATCTGTACTGGTCAGATGAGTCAAATTTTTATTTTTTTACATCCGCCATGGCAGATGGTTTCTACATGTGTGAATCTCACCGTAAAGCATAGATGAGGAGTTGTGATGTTGTGGGGGTGCTTTGCAGGTGACATTGCTGGTTATTTATTCAAAATGCAAGGTACTTTTAAAGGGGTATTCCGGTTACCATAAATATAACTTATGTTTTAGACTAGTTCATCATCAATAATTACCTAATATAAAGTAAATTTCACATATTTACTGTTCAGCAGTTATAAAAGTAGTTTTCTTTCTCTGCTACCCACAGTGTTTCCTCATAAATTACCATGGCATCGACCTGTAGTTCTGAGCCTTTGTTAGGTCGAGCATGCTCACTATGTTGCTAACTAAATGTGAAACAAAGGGAGTGTCAGTGTGCTGCTGATTACTGAGTAGAGGGGGCGTGACTGGGCTGTATATTAGGCATCCAATCAGTAAACATCAACACACATGAGCAAGCACAAACTCGCAGCAGGAAGCTAGGCATTGTGGGTATTGTAGTTTTGTGAGGGAAGATCAGGAGCCATAATACTCTGTGTGCTGCAGACTCACACAGGAGCTAGACAAATGGATTGCAAGGTAAAATGAAGCTCTGGTTGTATGGGTTCTGGTTGGGTCACAGCTTGCAGCCTTAATTCAGTTTTTCAAAAATTAAGTTACTTTACCGGAATACCCCTTTAACCAGTATGGCTACCACAGAATTCTGCACAGCTTATTGAGAGTTTGCCAAGAGTGTGCAAAGCTGTCATTCAAAGCAAAGAGTTGCTATTTTAACCCTTAGGGTAGGGCTGGGCGATTAATCGAATTAATTTGATTAATTCGCCAATTGCAAGCCTCACGATTTTATTTTTTAGGAAAATCGTGAATTCTTTTTATTATTATGATGGTGGCTGATCGGAGGTCTGAAGGGGGCACTTTGGGCTGCTCTGAGGTCTGGAGGGGGCACTTTGGGCTGCTCTGAGGTCTGGAGGGGGCACTTTGGGCTGCTCTGAGGTCTGGAGGGGGCACTTTGGGCTGGTCTGGAGGGGGCACTTTGGGCTGCTCTGAGGTCTGGAGGGGGCACTTTGGGTTGCTCTGAGGTCTGAAGGGGGCACTTTGGGCTAATTTGAGGTCTGATGGGGCACAGTGGGCTAATCTGAGGTCTGATGGGGGCACAGTGGGCTGATGTGGGGTCTGATGGGGCACAATGGGCTGATGTGGGGTCTGATGGGGCACAGTGGGCTGATGTGGGGTCTGATGGGGCACAGTGGGCTGATGTGGGGTCTGATGGGGCACAATGGGCTGATGTGGGGTCTGATGGGGCACAGTGGGCTGATGTGGGGTCTGATGGGGCACAGTGGGCTGATGTGGGGTCTGATGGGGCACAGTGGGCTGATGTGGGGTCTGATGGGGCACAGTGGGCTAATGTGGGGTCTGATGGGGCACAGTGGGCTAATGTGGGGTCTGATGGGGCACAGTGGGCTAATGTGGGGTCTGATGGGGCACAGTGGGCTGATGTGGGGTCTGATGGGCACAGTGGGCTGATGTGGGGTCTGATGGGGCACAGTGGGCTGATGTGGGGTCTGATGGGGCACAGTGGGCTGATGTGGGGTCTGATGGGGCACAGTGGGCTGATGTGGGGTCTGATGGGGCACAGTGGGCTGATGTGGGGTCTGATGGGGCACAGTGGGGTCTGATGGTGGGGGTCTGATGGGGCACAGTGGGCTGATGTGGGGTCTGATGGGGCACAGTGGGCTAATGTGGGGTCTGATGGGGCACAGTGGGCTGATCTGGGGTCTGATGGGGCACACTGGGCTGATGTGGGGTCTGATGGGGGCACACTGGGCTGATGTGGGGTCTGATGGGGGCACACTGGGCTGATGTGGGGTCTGATGGGGGCACAATGGGCTGATGTGGGGTCTGATGGGGGCACAATGGACTGATGTGGGGTTATGATGGGGCATAATGGGCTGATCTGAGGTCTGATGGGGCATAATGGGCTGATCTGAGGTCTGATGGGGCATAATGGGCTGATCTGAGGTCTGATGGGGGCACAGTGGGCTGATCTGAGGTCTGGTGGGTCCACAGTAGGCTTTTTTATATTTTTACTAACATAAGAAAATCGAGATTTAAATTGTGAATCGTCCAAAATTTAAAAAAAATTGAGTTTTTTTTTTTTTTTTTGGGCCATATCTCCCAGCTCTACCTTAAAGTCCCAGCGCCGTACATGTACGGCGCTGGGGTGATGCGGACACATGGCGCCCGCTCGCAGGTGCGGCGGGCGTCATGGCCGGTAAGTCTGCTGTTTCTTACAGCAGAGACTTGCGGGTACTTAACGCCATCGGTGGTTCCCTCTTCAGCAATTAGATGCCGTGATCACATGAGATCTAGTAGCGCAAAAACTGGTGTACAGACGCCCCATGTGGTCAAATGGGGTGTCTGTACACGATCTGAAAGCTGTAAACCTCGCTGATGAGGTGTACCGCTTTCAAAGTGCAATTCTTATTCTGGCCACTAGATGGCAGGCCAGGATAAGAAATGAGCAAATTGAGTTTTTATTCAATATTAAAAACTCCTGATTGCTCATAAAGAAAAAATAAAAAACACAATCTTTGCTCATATTTGAGCTTTAAAATAATCACAAAAAAATTTAAAAAAATGTTAAAAAATGTATAAAAAATATAAAAGTTTAAATCATCATGGGTATCACAGTGACCGAAAACGCCCGTACTTTTAAAATATATATAAAAAAAAATTCCAATAATTGGCAGAAAAAAAACGTCAAAATGGCGATTCGCTGTTTTTTTGTCCCTTTTTTTTTGTTTTCTAAAAAAAATTAAATAAAAAGTGATCAAAAGTCATACACCCCCCCAGAATGGTGTCAATAAAAAGTTCAGATTGCCCCGCAAAAAATGAGCCCCCATACAGCTCCGTACACATAAATACCAAAAAGTTATAGGGGTCAAGATATGACAACAAAAAAAAAAATGTCCAACTTTATAATTATTTAATTATAAAGTTTATCACTATCAAAACGCAGGAAAAACTATACATATTAGGTATCGCCGGATTCGTAATGACCAGTAGAATGAAAGCAAGTCAGTTTTAATGAACATCGAACGCTGTAAATAAAAAAACTTGTCCGGCAAAAAACAAGCCTTCATACAGCTATGTGAACAAAAAAATAAAACGTTATGGCTCTTTAAAGACAGGGAGCGCAAAACGAAAATGCAAAAAAGCCCAAAAAAACCTCCGGTACTTAAAGGGTTAAAGAAAATGTCCTGGTTTAACACTTTTTTGTTTACTACTTTAATTTCATATGTGTGTTTTCATTGTTTTCATGTTTTCAATATGAATCTACAATATAGAAATAAAAAACGTTGAATGAAAAGGTATTTTCAAATCGTTTGACAGGTACCATAGTTAGGGTTCAAGCTAAGCTAAATAAAGTAAATGTGATGGCTGTTAACACCTTAACGACCTAGGACGAGAATGCTCGTCCTAATATGGCGTTACTTAACGCCCTAGGACGAGCATTCTCGTCCTAGGGTTAAGGTGGTGCTGCTGCCGCAATCTGCAGCAGGGGCCCGGCTGATACCAACAACTGGGCCTCTGTTGTATCCTCCAGCACCGGTGATTACACCAATGCCGGCGGATTAACCCCTTGTATGCCGCGGTCACGCTGACCGCGGCATACAAGGTAATTGCGGCAGCTGTTAAAGCCATCGGGTCCCCGTGAGGCGTGGGGGGGGCCCGATGGCTGAGATGGAAGCCCCGATGCCTTACCCAGAGGCAACGGGACTCCCATCTACGGAAGCCCAGGAGACCCAGCCACAGCGCTGGGTCTCCTAGGCAACGGTAAGGATCTCACAGTGTGAGATGCTGACAGTTGAATGCAGCACAATACAGATGTATTGTGCTGCATTCAATCAGGGATCAGACCCTGAAATGTTAAAGTCCCTTACTGGGACATAAGTGAAATGTTAAAAAAAAAGTTAAATAAAAGTGTTTTAACAAAAAAAAAAATAAATTCAAAAAGTTTCAATAAAAAAAAAAGCCCCTTCCCCATAAAGAAACACATAAAAATAGAAAAAAAAATATATATACATATTAGGTATCGCCACGTCCGTAAAAACCTGCTTTATTAAACTATCACATGGTCCAGCCCCCCCGGTCAACACTGTAAAAAATAAAAAAATAAAAACTGTCTAAAAAAAGTCATTTTTGGTCACATTTCATCACAAAAAATGTAATACCATTCGATCAAAAAAGCGTATGCCCCCAAAAATAGTACCAATCTAACCGTCATCTCATTCCGCAAAAAATGAGCCCCTACCCGAGACAATCGCCCAAAAAATAAAAAAAACTACAGCTCTCTGACTATTGAGACACTGAAACATGATTTTTGTTTATTTCAAAAATGATATTGTGTAAAACTTAAAAAAAATAAAAATAAGTATACATGTTAGGTATCGGCACGTCCGTAAAAACCTGCTCTACAAAAATATAGCATGATCTCTCCCCTCAGGTGAACACTGTAAAAAATAAAAACTGTCTAAAAAAAGCCATTTTTTTGTCACATTTCATCACAAAAAATGTAATACCAAGCGATCAAAAAAGCGTATGCCCCCAAAAATAGTACCAATCTAATCGTCATCTCATCCCACAAAAAATGAGCCCCTATCTGAGACAATCGCCCAAAAAATAAAAAGTTTTTGTTTGGCAGTTAACCCTTGCTTTATTCTCAGAATAAAATGATTCATATGGAAAATCTGTCAAAAAAGTGAAATTCAGAAATTTTGGCTACATTTTCCTTTAATTCTTGTGGAACACCTAAAGGGTTAAAAACGTTTGTAAAATCAGTTTTGAATACCTTGAGGGGTGTAGTTTCTAAAATGGGGTCATTTTTGGGTGGTTTCTATGATGGAAACATCACAAAGTGACTTCAAACCTGTACTGGTCCTTTAAAAAGTGGGTTTTGGAAATTTTGTGAAAAATTTCAAGATTTGCTTCTAAATTTCTAAGCCTTCTAACGTCCCAAAAAAATAAAATGTAATTTTCAAAGTGATCCAAACCTGAAGTAGACACATTGGGAATGTAAAGTCATAACTTTTTTTTGGAGGCATTACTATGTATTTTAAAAGTAGAGAAATTGACATTTGGAAATTTGCTAATTTTTCTAAATTTTTGGTAAATTTGGTATTTTTTATAAATAAGAATGAAATATTTTGACTCAAATTTACCACTGTCATGAAGTACAATATGTGACGAGAAAACAGTCTCAGAATGGCCTGGATAAGTAAAAGCGTTCTAAAGTTATCACCACATAAAGTGAGACATGTCAGATTTGTTAAAAATGGCCTGGTCCTTAAGGTGAAAAATGGCTGGGTCCTTAAGGGGTTAAAGAACTCATTTTAGTTACTGCTGTTCCCCTGTTAATATTTTTTTTTTTTTTTTTTTTAGAGATTCTCTAGTGAATAGTACAATGGCAAGCGACTGGCACAGGGCAAATGTGATGTCAATTTTCAAAAATTCCTGTAGATCTGCCCAGGTCATTATAGACCAGAAAGCTTAGGATACTGGAGTTTTTTTTAGTTTTTGCGTTTCTGACCCCCATAACTTTTTTTTTTTTTAGTTATCTACTGAGCTGTGTCTGGGCTAATTTTTTGCTGGACAATCTGTAGTTTTTATTAATAACATTTTGAAGTGTATGGCTTTATGATCATATTTTATTACATTTTTTTGGGTAAGAGAAACAATCAAAAAATGGCAAATTTTGACCCTTTTGCGCCATTCGCCGCATTGGAAAAATGTTTTTATATTTTAATAGTACAGGCGGTGATACCTATGATGTTTATTTTTTGTTATTTAGGCTTTTATATTTGAGCCTACAAAATCTATTTTAAAATTTTTCATTTTGAACAATCATGTATTTTTAAACTGCACTTGTTATTGAGAATTGCTCATTTCTTATGTTGGCCTGCCATCTGGTGGCCAAAATAAGAATTGCACTTTGAATGTTCTCTGCCTTTTCAGCGAGGCTGAGCCCATTCAAATCAATTACCAGGGTCCCCATTGGCCGCAGAGGGCGCCGGTAATGCCTGTTTTTGCACATTTAGATGCCGTGATCTCACTTGATCACGGCATCGAAAGCCTTTAATTACCGCAAACATCATTATTGCAGAGACCTGCTGGCCATGAGGCATTCCAGCGCCGTTCATTGGTTGAACCTGATGAACATGCGTCCTGTTTCAACTATACCAACTATACAATATATAAGTACATAACTGTCCCTATATACTATATAGCAGCTTCCCCCTGCCTCCCTGCACTGAGCACTTACCGCTTACACAGGCATCGCTCCCAGCAGCTGGTTCATTAGTCAGCATGCCAGGAGTCCAGAGGGAAGGCTCACCGAGAGCACTGGCCACGCTGGTCAGGGAGCAGGGTAGGCAGAAGCCCACAGCTCCCGCACAGCACATCTCTCCTATGCTAATGGCAGACGGATGGCCCTTAGCAATGGTCATTTGAAAGAGAGCTGCTAAGGGACGTTTCAGCTCCAGTTTTCTACCACAAATAAACATTTTCTCTAAATAAAGTATATTACAAAAATGTTCCCTGTCACTGTCCCTACACTTTAGCAAAAAAAAAAAATTAAATGGCAGTTACTCTTTAATAGTAAATACTGCTGGCATACGATGCACCAAATTAATAAAAGCCAGTAATTCTGCCGCATTGTCCAGAGTGCCAGGAAAGGAAATCTATGTCAGCTAGGGAGTTGGTGTAAGTTTCTAGTGCACATGTTGTTAACCCCTTCCCAATCAACATTGTATATGTACAGCACTAGTTGTATCTTCTTAAGATCCAATAGCTGCCAGGTTTCTGCTGTTTCATCCAGCAGAGACCTGGGGCTAATGTCTGTGATTGGCAATAAAAGTTGGAATATTTGCACTTAGCCTGTTACTAAGTAATAAACTTTTGATGGGAGTGTCCCCGTAAATTAAAAAAAAGACTAGATACAGTATAGCAAAACTCCTTCAGACAACATTTGAGCACAGTTCAAGTTGTAGACTTAGGCCCCTTTCACACGACCGTATGCCCTCCGAGACATACGGTCTGTGATCGGGCCATATGTCCCGGATCGGCATCGATCGTGCGCACGGGAGCGCACAGCATCATTGATGACAATGATACTGTGCATGTTGGGCCGCCCACGGGACTATTGTCCCGCACTCATAAAATCGCATGCGTGCGGGACAATAGTCCTGCGGGCGGCCCGTTGTGCACAGCATTATTGTAATCAATGATGCTGTGCGCTCCCGCGCGTGCGATCGATGCAGATCCGGGACATATGGCCCGCTCACGGACCGTATGTCTTGGAGGGCATACGGTCGTGTGAAAGGAGCCTTAGTTTCCAGATACTCCAGATCTTAATAAGACTGGTTTTGATTAGATCTGAGGAGGTTGTTCAAGCTGTAAAAAAATTATACTCTTCAATTGAAAATACTCTTATCTTCCCTAATGGTATAGCTGTGACGACATCTTCTTGGCTGCAGCAATGATGTTTGACTGCAGTGGTGTCCAAGGTAATCACTGGCCTTAGCAGTACACATCACATGACCACTAAGGCCCATGGTTGGTTGAAATGGCTTCTTGAAATATATGGACTTGTAAAAGCTGTAGCCATAGACTGGCAGGGAAGATTGGAAAGGCAGTGCTGTCTTTTGAGGGATGAAAGCTGTAAGTATATGTGCACTTATCGTTGACTATAAACATTTGGCAGTCACTTACTGGACCTCCTTGCTGACTTGACAGTTGCATGGAGATCAGGCAGAAACTTTTTTTTTTTTTTTTAAACTTACCTTCATTCTCCATCACAGTCTATACAACGCTGTGTTGTATATACATAGTAACATAGAAACATAGTTTATAAGGCCGAAAAAAGACATCTGTCCATCCAGTTCGGCCTGTTTTCCTACAAGTTGATCCAGAGGAAGGCAAAAAAAACCCTGTGAGGTAGAAGCCAGTTTTCCCCACTTTAGGGGAAAAAATTCCTTCCCGACTCCAATCAGGCAATCAGAATAACTCCCTGGATCAACAATCCATCTCTAGTAACTATAACCTGTAATATTATTACCCTCTAGAAATACATCCAGGCCCCTCTTGAACTCTTTTAGTGAACTTACCATCACCACCTCCTCAGGCAGAGCGTTCCATAGTCTCACTGCTCTTACAGTAAAGAATCCTCTTCTATGTTTATGTACAAACCTTCTTTCCTCCAGACGCAGAGGATGTCCCCTCGTCATGGTCACAGTCCTGGGGATAAAAAGTTCATGGGAGAGATCTCTGTACTGACCCCTGATATATCTATACATAGTTATTAGATCTCCCCTCAGTCGTCTTTTTTCTAAAGGAAATAACCCTAATTTTAATAATCTTTCTGGGTACTGTAGTCCACCCATTCCAGTTATTACTTTAGTTGCCCTCCTCTGAACCCTCTCCAGCTCTGCTATGTCTGCCTTGTTCACAGGAGCCCAGAACTGTACACAGTACAGGACTATGGTGGCAGGACTATGTTCTCATCTCGGGCATCTATGCCCCTTTTGATGCAACCCATTATCTTATTGGCCTTGGCAGCAGCTGTCTGACACTGGTTTCTGCAGGTTAGTTTGCTGTTCACTAAAATTCCTAGGTCCTTTTCCATGTCAACGTTACCCAGTGTTTAACCATTCAGTATGTACTGGTGACTTGCATTATTCCTTGCGATATGCATAACCTTACATTTGTCAGTGTTAAACCTCATCTGCCACTTCTCTGCCCAAGCCTCCAATCTATCCAGATCCATCTGTAGCAGTGTACTGTCCTCTTCTGTGTTAATTACTTTACACAGTTTAGTGTCATCTGCAAAAATTGATATTTTACTGTGCAAGCCTTCTACAGGATCATTGATAAATATATTGAAGAGAGTACCCCACTAGTGATAGTGACCCAATCTGAGTATGTGCCGTTAATAACCACCCTCTGTTTTCTATCATTGAGCCAGTTACTTACCCACATACAGACATTTTCTCCCAGTCCAAGCATTCGATATACACCCCTAACTTGTTACCTCCCCTCTGTTCCTTTACTGAAGACAAATAGCAATTCATTCATAACCTCTAGTGCAAATAATAAAGGAAACGCACAACATACAGACATAACAATAGACTATAGACTTGTTATTACATGGGGAATGCATGGAGGTATTAAAACAGGCATGTCAGGAGTGGTGAAAGGTCCTCTTTAATAAGTCATAAATTTAAGCAAAAAAGTAATGTTTTCCCTGGCAAAAGTAAAAATAAAAACAAAAAAATACTAAAATAATAATAACGGACCTAAAAATAATATCCCGTGTATCACCTAAAAAGCACAAAAATTATTTACTTACTGGCTTTCTAAAATGCATGTACTAAAACAAATGGAGCTTGATTGATGAATACACTTTAAATGTAACTGTTTTTTCTTTTATAGTTGTGCAGTGTTTCTTGTGCTTCAGCACTCAATCTTCAAAGTCACTTTTTGGGCATCAAGCACAGGAGGGTAAGAATCTTTACTAACAAGTTATTTCTTTTTTAAAGTGGTCATACACATTAAAGCCCCTATTATTGGTGTATTGTTAGTGTATTGTCAGCCCAATCCTCTTGTTCTCCTGGCAAATAAGCCACTGCCAGAAGTTTCTGGCAGCCACTTTCTCTCCTCTACCCATAGAATATATGTACACGTTCCACTAAGATGAATGTACATGTGTATGGAGGCTGGCAACATAGCTGTCGGCTAAAAGATCGTATAGCAGCAGCTATTCGATTTGTATGCGCAGCTTTAGACTAGTGTGCATCTTATGTGGATGAAATGTTTGACCACTGTTCGTTAGGCATATATTTGGTGGGTGGGGGTAATTGGGCATGTTGAATTTCATGATGTCCATGCGCAGGGGGCATGTCTAGCATGTAGAACATGTGGGAGCAGACATGTTGAGGCTAATATCCAATCAGTCCTAGTGTAATGTTGGTGTGCTGGGGAAAAGTACACGTTGTGGCCCATAAAACTCCCTCCCGCAATGGGCTATGTCTAATGTCCACATAACCTGGTGTATACAATGCTTCGACTTGGAGTACAATTTATCCACTACTGGAGATGATTTGTTCAGCCTTGCATTGATCGACATATTAAAATCACCACACCAAACAATTATCGAAGAATTATACTGCTCGAACAATCTCCCCAGCTTATGAAAGAAAGAGACAGGCTGATTATCGGTGCATAAGAATTGACTAGTCCTAATGGGTTGTTATAGAGGAAGCTGCCAACAATAATATGGGATCCATCAGGATCTGGAATAGTGAACTCTAACTGGAATGGCAAAGAGTTTTTAATGAAAATAGCAAGAGTTTTTAATGAAAATAGCAACACCCTTGCTTTTAGTGACAAGTGGTGCATGGTCTAGTAAAATTGGGTTCTTGAATACAAATAATATTGGGCTTAAGGCGATCATACTGCAGAAAAGCCTTTTGCCTCTTTTGAGGTGAATTAAACCCCTTACATTATGGGATATGATTCTACACATGACTTACAAATAAGAAGGATGCATACAAATCTGGAGACAAGAAGTCACATCCAGAGCATAGCAAATTGGAGAGAAAAAGGTAGTGGAGAAGTAAATGATGAGGGACCAGGAGAGCCAGACAAGAGCCATTTATGTTCAGTACAAAAAAGGAGTCAATAACTTGCATGAGTGAATGTACCAGAACTTGGAGAACAAATACAAACAGTAACCATGCAAAATCTGCTTACAACGTGCCCTGAAAGTGTGGGGAGATCATGGAATCCAGATCCACGGCAGTCATTAGAGAAAAACATTTTCGAAGTGATAAAAAGGTGGGAGGACAGCTCCCACTGTGGACTGTATGTAGAACAAGATAGCTAAAATGAATGTAACATGTAGTGCTAGGGGAAGGAGCATGGTGGGTGCTACAGGCCTCCTCTGTAGCCTATAAGAGATATCATAGATAATTAGTCGGAAAGTAAGAATAAGATAATCAAAGATCCAGGGAGAACCACAGCAGCCACCAGGCAGTTACATCTACAAAGCCGTAATTCGGGCCCACCCTTACCAGCAGTGTCAAACAGTGAAAATGAAATCTAGTGTTGATCAGCACAGTCAGTAGCTAGTAGAGAGTGATCCCAATTATCTAGGCAACAATCCAATATCATGTGTAAATTAAAACACCTATCATGATCTCGCTCCAATCCCACTGCACAAGGGGTTAAACCCTCCAGCCGAACCCAAAGATAAATGCAAATGAAATCTACATATTGAAAGATAGAAAGTGGTATGGTGTTCCACATTGTCCATCTAGCAACAAAAGATCAGGGGCAAAAAATTTGCTTATCGCCATCACAAACCACACCTTGTGTCAAGGCGGAACACCCCATCAGCAAATGTACAGTACAATTAGAGGAGAGAAATCATTAGTCTTTCGAGTGTAAGGCTGAATAATGTAGCCACAATGGATCGGGCATCAAGAGGCCACAATCACATCTAACACCATCTAACAAAGGATAACACTGCCTCAGCATACTAACGGCACATGGTAAATAAAGGAACTGTCAATCTTTTAACTGTAGTGCTAAACGTCACAATCGTCAATATGGATATGTGGCTCTGCTAAAGGGAGGTCTCCTTTGTAAAGGCTATAGGTCATTATTTCATTTAGGGACATCCAGAAGGTTCTGGCAAGACAGGGCACATAGTCTTCGGACCTGCCAAGTTCTTGATGGTTGCTGTAATAGAGGAGCAGAGGCTGTATGCCCACCCGTTGTAGTAGATCATAACCTTCTATAGAATCTTTAATCATGTAGTAATGGCTTCCAGTCTTGTAGCCTTGAAAAGGAAAGCCCCAGAGATAACGTATTTGGGCTTTTTGGAGGGCCATAGTCACTAGCTAGATTAGCAAATGGCTACATGAATATTATTTTCTAAATCCTCCAATTTATACTCACGCACATCCAATTGATGTACATGGTCGTCCAAGCGGGAATTTTCCACGTCTAGGCGTCTACCACCTCCTCCATTTTATCTTCTAGTTCAGAGACTTGAGAATCCAATACCTGTATTTGTTTGGTGAAATCCGCCAGTGCCTTGCTAGGATGAAGATTGCCCTTGTGACTTCTTTTTTTTTTTTTTTTTTTTTGTGACTTTGTAGGCATGTTCCACTCGTGAGGTCAAGATGGGTGTACAATTAAGCCAGTTGATGAAAATAAAGAAAACCATGCCATGGACAGGGCAGGACATATAATCAAGAGTCAGTCTCCATAGCGGGTATAGTGAGGAAGATAACCATGAGTAAAAAGAGCTGCAGTTAGGGATGAGCGAATCCATAACACCCTGTTCGGGTTAGTACAGAACATTACGGTGTCCGGCTACCCGGGCCCCAACATGGACATTGGCCCCAAAGTCTGTGTTCATAGTTCGAAGATAAAATAAAGCTTGATGAAAGGCTTCAGAGCAGCCAATCAACAAGCGTTTAAGCTAGTCTTGGCACGGCTATGATTGGCCGGCGCACCATGTAACTCTTCATGCATAAATGCCGGATCACGTGGTACGCCTCCATTCTTCTCTGACTAGTGTAGGGACAGGACACCGTAAAAAATGAGGAGAGCATCAGATAAGGGTCGTGGTGGTGGAGCTCCTGCTGCAGGCAGAGGATACGCACCCAAATTAAAAACCTTCCTCTGCAGCATTTTGTAGGCCGAATACCGCTGTATGAATGGTGAGGCCAAAACATGGTCCACTGCTAAAAGTGCATAGTTGGCACCGGCGGCCCACGGGCATCCGGCTTCCTTCTCAACACCTTGCACATCAGACAAGCAGTCTGAGGCCCAAGTCATGCAGAAGTCACTCATACTTTTTGATGACTCTGCTGGCAGGATTTTTGTGGGCCCTCCACCAAACCGTGCCCCAAAAGTGGAAGAGTTTGAGTGCACTGATGCCCAATCACTTATATTTGAGGATGAGGACATGGAAGAACCACGATGACAAAACACAGTTGTCAACTGCTGCAGCTTTCTGCAGTGTGCAGACCAGCCACGAGGGCAAGGGTGAGGAGTGGGTGGAAGATGATCTGGTGGATGATGAGGTCCTAGACCTCACATGGCATGCCAGTGATATGTGCAGTTCAGAGGAAGAGATGGGGCTCAAGCAGCGCCAGCCACACGGCAAAAGAGGGAGCAGGGTGCAAAAGCAGAGCAGCCGGCCCTGCTACTGCCCAATGTGCCAAGACAAAGCCAGCACACCAAAGCCAGCGCAAAGGAGTTTCCTGGTGTGGCAGTTCTTCAGGCAGTGTGCTGACAACAGGACACGGGTGGTTTGCACACTGTGTAGTTAGAGCCTGAAGCGAGGCATAAATGTTCTCAAGCTGAGAACCACCTGCATGATCTGGCATCTAACCGCAAAGCACAAGCTGCAGTGGAGTAGACACCTTAAGAACCACGAAAGATCTGAGGCTCCTCCTGCTCCCTCTTCTGCTCTGGTCTCGGCCTCTTCCTCCCCCTCTGGAGCGACAGGGGCACCAGCCACCCTGTAAACATAAGATGTGGCAGCAACACCACCTCCATCACCGTGAGCATCTCCACACTGTTCCATGGAAGTATTCAGCTGTCCATCCCCCAAACACTGGAGACAAAGAGAAAGTATCCCCCCTACCCACCCGCGAGCCCTGGCCCTGAATGCCAGCATTTCAAAATTCCTGGCATTTGAAATGCTGCCATTCCATCTGGTCGAGATGGACCGTTTTAAAAATGTCATGACGGCAGCAATCCCAAAGGTATCTGGTTGGCAGCCGGCACTACTTTTCCAGGCTGGCTGTCCCTGCTCTGCACTAACAAGTGGCAGAAAAAAAATCAGGTGTGTGCTGCACAACTCCATCAGTGGCAAGGTCCACATAACCACCGATACGTGGACCAGTAAGTATGGGCAGGGACGTTATATCTCCCTGCCTGCCCACTGGATAAATGTAGTGGCGGCTGAGCCAGAGACCGAAAGCGATTTGGTGCTTGCCCAACTGCCACCGAGGATTGCTAGAGGTTTCTTTGTGCCGCCTCCTACTCTGCTTCCTCCTCCTGTTCCTCCTCTACCGCCTTCTCATCACGTTAGCGCAACACCTGGACCACCAACTTCAGCACAGCCAGGGAGAAATGACAGCAGGCTGTTGTGAAAATCGTATGTTTGGGGGGAAAACTCCACACCGCACAGGAGCTGTGGGCAGACATGGAAGAACAGACCGATGAGTGGTTGGTGCTGCTGAGGCTCAAGCCCGGCCTGGTGGAGTGCGACAACGGGCGAAATCTCGTAGCAGCTCTGGACCTAGCCAGTTTGACACACATCCCTTACCTGACGCATGTGCTGAACTTGGTGGTGCAGAGGTTCCTGAAAAATTACCGCGATATGTCAGAGCTGCTGCAGAAAGTGAGGGCCATCTGTGTGTGCTTTCGGCATTCTCACCCTGCTGCTGCTCGCCTGTTTGTGCTGAACATAACTTCTGCCTTCCCACTCACCGGCTCATATGCGACATACCCACAAGGTGGAACTCCACCTTGCACATGATGGAGAGACTGTGCGAGCAGCAGCAGGCCATAGTAGAGTTTCAGCTTCAGCATGCACGGTGAGTCACTCTGTGGAACAGTACCACTTAACCACCGAGTGGACCTCCATGGGGGGATACAGAGGACACAGACGATACACCTTCCACCGAGGACAGCTTGTTGTTGCCTCTGGGCCTCCTGGCACACATGAGCGACTACATGCTGCAGTGCCTGCGCAGTGACCACCGAGTTGCCCTCATTCTTACCAGTGATTACTGGGTGGCCACCTTGCTGGATCCCCGCTACAAGGACAATGTGCCGTCCTTACTTCTGTCACTGGAGCGTGATCAGAAGATGCGTGATTACAACCGCACACTGGTAGAGGCACTACTGATGGCGTTCCCACCTGACAGCAGGGGCTCTGTGGAAGCACGAGGTGGAGCACCTCAGAAGGGAGGCTTAGCATGGCCGAAATGTGGAAAAGCTTTGTCTGCACGCCATAATATCCAACACCACCATCTGATAACTGACCTTCTTAGCAAGTGACAGCATTTAAGCAACATGGTGGAATAGTACGTGTCCGCACGTCTGCACGCACTGACTGATGGGTCTGCCCCATTTAACTTCTGGGTCTCCAAATTGGGCATATGGCCTGAGCTTGCCCTTGACACAGGGCTGGCCGGCACCTCCAAGGTGTAAAGTGTATTGTCCGAACGTGTGTTTTGCATGGCAGGGGGTGTAATCACGGACAGACGCATCCGACTTTCCACAGCCAATGTGGACAAGCTCACGTTCATTAAAATGAATCGGGCATGGATACCACAGGACTTGTTCGTACCATGGGCCTAGTAGAGAGGTATACCGGCTGCAACCAGCCATTGTTATACTCAAGCATACTTTGTACGTTCTCTTTGCTATTTCCCAATGTTTTGGGGCCTCCAAAAAAAAATAAAAAATTTGGTGACCTCCTCTGTCTCTTCCAACTGCACCGCCTCCTCCACTCGTACCTCCGCCTCCTGGCTCAAGATTATTATGTCTTATATTGGCAAAATAAAGAAGTATACCGGCCTCACCCCAAAAAAATGACTGAAGGTCGCACACAGAATTAAGAGACACATTTAAAAAACAGAAACAGTGTTGGCTTCTTCCTCCACCTCTTCCACCTACACTGCCATGTCCACAGCCTCCTCTACTTCCTACTCCACTTGGATCTCCGCCTCCTGGTTCAAGATTATTATTTTGTATTTTTATGTATTTTGTTATTTTAAGTAATTTCCCTAACCACATCTGTTTGCAGAGCAATTGTTCACTCTTACCCCCACTTTGGATCCTTTTGCCCTCTAGCCCCTTATATGACTTTTTTTTTTTTTTTTTTTTTAACATCCATTTTAGTGCCCCAAAGTTAGGGTCCCCATTAACTTCAACGTGGTTCGGGGTCAAGTTTGGGACCAGAACTGAACTTCAAAACTCAGTTTGGTCGAACCCGAATATCCAGAGGTACACTCCTCCCTAGCTGCAGTGGTATACATGCAGAAATAATATAGAAGACTTTTTAGAACTGCCAAATATGGCCCCTACATGGAGCTCGAAGTCCAGAAATAGCAGAAACAATAGTAATCACTTAGTATGATTCAAAATGATAGTGCCAGAACAACAGCAGAATCCAATTGAGATGGTCTGTGGCCCAGGTGTCAGGTGCCATTTTTTTGCTTTCCTTTTTATGGCGGTGTGCATGCGTATTTCTTTTTATATTAAGTGTTCACACTGGCATAGGAAGCACTGTAGTACGAATATGCTTGCATATACCATTGCACATATTGATTTATCCCTCACAGTAGTTTCTGGAGTTGCGGATGCACACAATATCGCATGACTTATGCTGTATGTATGTGTATGTGATTGTTGCACCCTGCTCGTTGTGTATATTTGCTGTGCTGTTGCCTGGATCTGAATGTATATGGGCGTTTGTTTTTATATTGTCTTGACAACAACTGAGGTGCCTCTGTGTATGCACGGGAATTGAAGTTTGTTGATTCATTATACAAGCCTCTTTTTGAGTATCAGATATCTTGCTCTAGTGTCCGTTATACAGATGCTTTACTAAGTGGCAATACGCCTGGAGCTTTGGTCCTTCCACTACAACTGATATGCGAGCCTATTACCTATTGTAAATACCAATTTGGGTGTTTTTGCTTTATCTTTTGTAGCACTAAGGCCTCTTTCACACGAGCATCACGGATTCAGTCCGGGTGCGTTCCGGAAAATCTGCACGCAATCGGTCAGTTTTGACTGCGATTGCGTACGTTCGTTCAGTTTTTTCCACGCGGGTGCGAAGCGTTTTGATGCGTTTTTCATGCGCGTGATAAACTGTTTACAAACAACATCTCTAAGCAACCATCAGTGAATCGCGCAGACCCATTCACTTCAATGGGGCCAGGGCTGTGTGAAAAACGCAGAATATAGAACATGCTGCAATTTTCACGCAACAGTGAACTGATGCGTGAAAAACATCGCTCATGTGAAAAGCCCCATTGAAATGAATGGGTCAGTCAGTGCGGGTGCAATGCGTTCGCATCACGCATTGCACCCGCGCGGAAATCTCGCCCGTGTGAAAGGGGCCTAATACTTGCATATCAGGGCTGTGGAGTCGGTAATCCAAAGCTCCGACTCACACCCCTCAATTTCCCCTGACTCCGATACTCAATCCGACTCCTTCATACATGGCGCATGTTTAAAGGGTTATTCTCATCTTATACAATGGGGGCATATTGCTAGTATATGCCCCCATTGTCTTATAGCGGTGGGACCCGCACCTATATCGAGAACGGAGCCCCCAAAGTGAATGAGGGCACACTGCGCAGGCGCAGCCGCCCTCCATTTCTTTCAATGGGACTGGCGAAAATAGCCGACTCAGTGTTTGAAACCTGGGGTCCTCCAGGCGCTGCGCTCCCCCTCCAATCTCGATATACTGGGACCCGCACCTATAAGACAATGGGGGCATATCCTAGCAATATGCCCCCATTGTCTAAGATGAGAATACCCCTTTAAGTGATAACTTTAAACAAACTTTGCATAAATCAATAGTACAGATATGTCATGACAAAATAGTTTGTAATATATGTTTTACTAGATATCTTTACTCTGAACTTTCAGTATCATGCTTCTCTGGGTACAGCTCACTAAGGGCCTGATGTATGAAAATTGTCTAGGTCTAAGACTTTCTTTGTTGCCCAAAGCAACCAATCAGAACTCCCCTTTCATTTCTCCAGAGCACTATATGAAATGAAAGGGGGGCTCTAATTGGTTTCTATGGGCAACAAAGAAACTTCTACACCTAGACAGTTTTCATACATAAGGCCCTAGGTGTTTTGCATCAGCAGCAGATAGAAGCCATGAGAGTAGATAACCTCTCTAAACATGAGCTCAGAGGAAAAGCAAACTAAAACATAAAGCATACAGAGAGAACATGCACTAGACAAGTGATTTATGCAAAGTTTATTGTAACGTTTTATTTTATTGAAAGTTTAGATATACTAAGAAGTACTTGCCTTTCTCAGCGCATTGATTCACAGGCTGACAGGCAGTTTGTACACACTATGTCTCCTCAGGCTGTGTGGGGAGCACCTCAGCAGTTATTAGCATATATTAACCCCTTCAGCCCCGGGCCTGTTTTCACCTTCCTGCCCAGGCCATTTTTTGCAAATCTGACATGTCACTTTATGTGGTAATAACTTTGGAACGCTTTTACTTATCCAGGCCATTCTGATATTGTTTTCTCGTCACATATTGTGCTTCACGACAGTAGTAAATTTTTGGCAAAATATCTCATTTTTATTTATAAAAAAATACCAAATTTACCAAAAATTTGGAAAAATTTCCAAATTTCAATTTCTCTACTTTCAAAATACATAGTAATACCTCCAAAAATAGTTATTATTTTACATTCCCCATATGTCTACTTTATGTTGGCATAATTTTATAAATGTCATTTTACTTTTTTAGGACGTTAGAGGGCTTAGAAGTTTAGAAGCCATTTTTCAAATTTTCACCAAATTTTCCAAAACCATTTTTTTAAGCACCAATTCAGATATAAAGTGATTTTGAGGGGCTTACATAATGAAACCCCCCATAAATGACTCCATTTTAGAAACTACACCCCTCAAATTATAAAAAACTACTGTTACAAACTTTGTTAACCCTTGAGGTGTTCCACAAGAATTAGTGGAAAATGGAGGTGAATTTTCAAAATTTCACTTTTTTGGTAGATTATTCAAGTTAATAATTTTTTTCTTGCAACACAGTAAGGGTTACCAGCAAACTAAACCTCAATATACATTGCTCTGATCCTGCAGTTTACAGAAATACCCCATATGTGGTGGTAAACGTCTGTATGGGTTTGAGGCAGTGGTCAAAAGGAAAGAAGCGCCATATGGATTTTGGAGGCAGATTTTGCTAGAATAGTTTATAGGCACCATTTTGTAATTGAGAGACTCTGACGTACCCCTACAGTGGAAACCCTCAAAAAGTGACCCCATTTTGGAAACTACACCCTTCAACGAATATATTAAGGGGGTACTGGCCACTTTGACCCCCTAAGTGTTTTACGGAATTTGGAAACACTTGGCTGTGAAAATGAAAAATTTTATTTCTTCCAATAAAATGTTGCTTTAGCCCCAATTTTTTTGTATTTTCATAACTGGTAACAGGAGAAAAGCACCCCATAATTAGTTACCCATTTTCTCCTGAATGCGGCAACACCCCATATGTGGTGGTAAACTGCTGTGGGGGCACATGGCAGGACTCAAAACAGAAGGAGCGCCATATGGATTTTACAACACAGATTTTGATGGAATGGTTTGAGGGAGCCAAAGTTTTTTTTTATTTTGAGTTATTGTCTTATGTGGGGGCTCATTTTTTGCGGGATGAGCTGATGTTTTCATTGGTACCATTTTGGGGTACATAAGACTTTTTGATTGCTTGGTATTACACTTTTTGTGAGTCAAGGTGAAAAAAAATAGCTGTTTTGGCATGGTTTTTTTTAAATTTTTTTTACAGCATTCACCAAGGGGGGCAAATCATGTGATATTTTTATACAGCAGGTTGTTACGGACGCAGAGATACCCAATATGTCTAACATTTTTATTTTTGGAAAGTTTTACACATTAGATTTACTTTTGTACAGAATAAAATCTTTTTTTGTGTTGCCATTTTCAGAGAGCCATATTTTTTTCAGTTTTCAGGCGATTGTCTCAGGTAGGGTATCGTTTTTGCAGGACAAGATGACGGTTTGATTGGTACCATTTTGGGGTAAATACGCCTTTTTGATCGCGTAATATTACACTTTTTATGGGGGAATGTGACCAAAAAATGGCTGTTTTGGCACTGTTTTTATTTTTTATTTTTTACTGTGTTCACCTGGCGGGATGGATTGTGTGATATTTTTATAGAGCCGGTCGATACGGACGCGGCAATACCTAATATGTCTACTTTTTCTTTTTTTTTCTTTTTTTAACAATTTTTTTTTACTTTATTGGGGGGAAAATGGCGTTTTTCTTTTTTTTTACTTGAAACTTTTATTATTATTTTTTTAACTTTATTTTTTAACATTTTTTTCACCTTTTTACACTTCTTTTTTTAACTTTTGGGGGTTCTGATCCCCTTCACAATGCATTACAATACTTTGTATTGTAATGCATTGGCTGTAAGTGTATTACTCACAGTAATACACTTACAGCCTGCTTCCTGTGCGATCCAGGGGGCTGGATCGCACAGGCTCGCAGGGATGGCAGCCACGATGCCTAAGGAAGGCATCGGGCTGCCATCCAAGCCATCGGGTCCCCGTCACAGCAGCGCGGGGACCCGATGGCCCCCCCGCTCGGCATCCTGAACATGCGGCACACCTCATGTGCCGCGGTCAGCGCTGACCGTGGCACATGAAGGGTTAATGCGCCGGCATCAGTGTTTTCACCGATGCTGGTGCATTCCCCAGGGGTCCGGCACCTGGGCACTGCCAGACCCCCGCCGCTGATCGGGCGGGCGCAGCTCCTGCACCCGCCCGATCAGCGCGCCGTACATGTACGGCGCTGGGCGTTAAGTCACGTCCCGTTGCGCCGTACATGTACGGCGCTGGGCGGGAAGGGGTTAACTTAGGCCCCATTCACACGACCATGTGAATGGGGCCGTATCTATCCGCAAAAATGCGGGAATAGATGTGGCCCCATTCACCTCTTTTGAAGCATGTCCTATACTTGTCCGTGCTCATGGACAAGTATAGGCATTTTCAATGGGGCCGCACGGCATGTGTTCCGAGCGCTGCAGAACACACGCCGGGCGGCCCCCATATATTTGCGGGTCCGCAGTAATGTGGGCCCGCAAATATACGTTCGTGTGAATGGGGCCTTACTCTGACAGAGCAGAAGATTGTGATCTCTAACACAATTACAGGCAAAGACATGCATTCCATGTGGACCCTAAGGGCATGTCCACAAGGGATGGGTTCAGTGTGGATTTCCCACAGTGTATCTGGTGCAATTCCACAGCAGTAAAATCGTCACACGATAGCATTAATGCTCCTGACAAATGCGCTTTAATAACATGTAAGTTGACTTTTATTTTTTAACATGACTTTTATTCTTTATGCAAATGAGTGCTTCATTGCGTCGAGAGGAGGGACCAAGTGGGGGGGGGGGCGGGGGCGGGGGCCACTGATGGCTGAGATGGAAGCCCCGATGCCTTGCCCAGAGGCATTGGGACTCCAATCTACGGAAGCCCAGGAGACCCAGCCACAGCGCTGGGTCTCCTAGGCAACGGTCAGCGTCTCACAGAGACGCTGACAGTTGAATGCAGCACAATACAGATGTATTGTGCTGCATTCAATCAGGGATCAGACCCTGAAATGTTAAAGTCCCTTACTGGGACATAAGTGAAATGTTAAAAAAAAAGTTAAATAAAAGTGTTTTAACAAAAAAAAATAAAAAAATAACAATGTTTCAATAAAAAAAAAGCCCCTTCCCCATAAAGAAACACATAAAAATAGAAAAGAAAAAAATATATACATATTAGGTATCGCCACGTCCGTAAAAACCTGCTTTATTAAAATATCACATGGTCCAGCCCGCCCGGTCAACACCTTAAAAAATAACTGTCTAAAAAAAGTCATTTTTGGTCACATTTCATCACAAAAAATGTAATACCATGCGATCAAAAAAGCGTATGCCCCCAAAAATAGTACCAATCTAACCGTCATCTCATTCCGCAAAAAATGAGCCCCTACCCGAGACAATCGCCCAAAAAATAAAAAAAACTACAGCTCTCGGACTATGGAGACACTGAAACATGATTTTTTTTGTTTCAAAAATATTATTGTGTAAAACTTAAAAAAAATAAAAATAAGTATACATGTTAGGTATGGCCACGTCCGTAAAAACCTGCTGTACAAAAATATAGCATGATCTCTCCCCTCAGGTGAGCACTGTAAAAAATAAAAAATAAAAACTGTCTAAAAAAGCCATTTTTTGTCACATTTCATCACAAAAATTGTAATACCAAGCGATCAAAAAAGCGTATGCCCCCAAAAATAGTACCAATCGAATCGTCATCTCATCCCGCAAAAAATGAGCCCCTATCTGAGACAATCGCCAAAAAATAAAAAAAATTACAGCTCTCTGACTATGGAGACACTAAAATGTGATTTATTTATTTTTTTTTTTTGTGCTTCAAAAATATTGTGTAAAACTTAAATAAATAAAAAAAGTATACATATTATATATTGCCACGTCCGTAACGACCTGCTCTATAAAAATATCACACGATCTAACCTTTCAGATGAATGTTGTAAATAACAAAAAATAAAAACAATGCCAAAACTGCTAGTTTTTGTTACCTTGCCTCACAAAAAGTGTAATATAGAGCTACCAAAAATCATATGTACCCTAAAATAGCACTAACAAAACTGCCAACTTATCCCGTAGTTTCCAAAATGGGGTCAGTTTTTTGACGTTTCCTACTCTAGGGGTGCATCAAATGTGACATGGCAACTTAAACTTTTTCCAGTGACATCTGCCCTGGCGTTCCTTTCCTTCTGCGCCCTGCCGTGTGCCTGTACAGCAGTTTACGATGTCAAATGGGGCATTTCTGTAAACTACAGAATCAGGGTAATAATTACTGAGTTTTGTTTGGCAGTTAACCCTTGCTTTATTCTCAGAATAAAATGAATCATATGGAAAATCTGTCAAAAAAGTGAAATTCGGAAATTTTGGCTACATTTTCCTTTAATTCTTGTGGAACACCTAAAGGGTTAAAAACGTTTGTAAAATCAGTTTTGAATACCTTGAGGGGTGTAGTTTCTAAAATGGGATCATTTTTGGATGGTTTCTATGATGGAAGCATCACAAAGTGACTTCAAACCTGAACTGGTCCTTAAAAAGTGGGTTTTGGAAATTTTGTGAAAAATTTCAAGATTTGCTTCTAAATTTCTAAGCCTTCTAACGTCCCAAAAAAATAAAGTGTAATTTTCAAAGTGATCAAAACCTGAAGTAGACACATGGGGAATGTAAAGTCATAACTTTTTTTTTGAGGCATTACTATGTATTTTAAAAGTAGAGAAATTGACATTTGGAAATTTGCAAATTTTTCTAAATTTTTGGTAAATTTGGTATTTTTTTTATAAATAAAAATGAAATATTTTGACTCAAATTTACCACTGTCATGAAGTACAATATGTGACGAGAAAACAATCTCAGAATGGCCTGGATAAGTAAAAGCGTTCTAAAGTTATCACCACATAAAGTGAGACATGTCAGATTTGCTAAAAATGGCCTGGTCCTTAAGGTGAAAAATGGCAGGGTCCTTAAGGGGTTAATATGATCTGTGAAAACAATTTAGGCTGGCAGTATTCAGGGAAAGAGTGCCAACAGCATAGTGTTTGAACCACGCCAGGTAGAACTATACATATCTAAAAATATATTTTTTCTAGTTATCAAAAGCTGCTTTTATTGTCAGCATCTAGTCCTTGCAAATGAGAACTGTAACGCTGGATCCCACAGAAACAGTAGAAATCTAGTGTTAAAGTACAGTGGCCTAAACAAGTTTAGGGCTCATACACAAGACCACATTTTTTTCCATGTGTTATATATTTTATTTTCATAGATACCACACTACCCCTTTTATTTTACATATAAGTTTTATTTTTTGTGGGTCTGTGTGCCTGCCACAAATTGCAGTACAGGTCCTATTCTAAAGTTACATATTTAGCAGATCTGTATCTCAAATACTTATACTGTCCAATCAGATGATTTCCCTGAATATTTCAGAAACACAGGCTTTACTTTTAGTTTAGCAGGGTGATGCCAAATCTGGTGAGATTCTCTCGTCTGGAAAATAACTGTGAGGGAAGAAGCTGCTTCTGTACAGCATTAGGAAGAGTTTACATCACCGTTTGATTTTCCATTCTTCTGATCCTTAGAAGAACAGAACCCCCCTCCCCCTCCCCCCAAGATACCGTAAAAAAAGAAAACAAACAAAAATAAAAAAAAATGGATCCTGTCCATCAGTTATGCACATTTGGCATCTGTTTGAGCCATGTCCATCTGAGATGTGTTATTAAAAAAAAAATAATTTTAAAGTCCTACATGCAGCCCTTTTTTTACCTGAAAAAACGGATGGAAATGACTCAAACGTTTGCCAAATGTGTATAACTGCTGCACAGGATTTTTTTTTTTTTTACAGGATGCTGTTTTTTTTTGTTTGTTTGTTTTTTTGTTTTCTTCTGACAGATCAGAAGAATGGAAAATGAAACATTGATGTGAACTCCTTCTTACTAATTTGTTTACAGATAGCTGCAGCCTGGTCACTTTTTCTTCTAGACTGCTAGATTACATTATTCATCACACTCCCCTTTTCTCACTTTCCTCAGTAATGGTATATTCAGATGGTGCTGTCATTGTGGTTTTTGTAAGAATTGTGGTACAAAACAGCAATTTGATTGCACCATCTCAATATACCTTAATTATACACTCCTTTGGTCACAACTGAGGTTCCCTTTTTGGATCAGCGCTGATGCTGCTGTAATCACCTTCCTACTACAGACACTCAACTGCCTTGCAATTCCCTTTGTGGGTAGCTTATTTTTGCTCTATCTTGTCTATTTTGCCATCAGTCTATTTTCTCTATACTTGAATAAGTGTGTAGCCTGTAAGAAAGACAACCAAGCAACATATACCTCTCAACCCTCAAATGTATTAACTGAGTTCAATTCTAAATGTTGTGGTTTTTGTCGTGGTGAAAAAAAAACAACAAAAACCACATTGTTAAAACGGCTTTTGTTATAAGGATACGGCCACGTGATCAGGTTTCCAGATTCCTTTTTGAAAGTCAAAATCGGGAGTTAAGTATTTTTTTTTTTTTTTAAATTTACTGTTTTCTTTGGCTTCTAAACTGCATCAGGAAACCTGACCATGTGGCCATACCCTAAGGCCATCTGCACATGAGTGCGGGTGATTGCACATAACATCCACACAAATTTCGTGCAGATTTCTGTGTTCCTGCAGCATATCCGCTCCAAAATATGCAATTTCTAATTTCGGATTTTGGTTCAGATTAGATGCGTTTTTTTTTCTGCAGATCTCACTCTTCCATGGAAAAGGGTGAAATCCTCAGCTGAAACTGCTAATATAATTGATGCTGCCTATTTGGAAATCTGTACGGCAGGTCAATTTCTGCACAGAAAAAAAATCTGTAAAGTGTAAATGAAATTTGTGGGTTGTTGGTACTGCACTACGCTGCAGTTTTTCAGCAGCAGAATCCCTGTGGGAAAAAACGCACGTGTTCTGCAACATGTGCTGTCATGCGCCGCGGTTCATTTTTGGTGCAGCAAAATAAAAAATAAAAAAACACATGCGGTTTTAACAACCCCCGAAAGGTCCGTCAGATGAATAATGCATACACTACTTTCATAGTCTGCTGAGTTATATTGATCCTCTTAGAAAAGAACCATAACCGCTGGTATGTTGTTGCAAAAATCACATGCGTTTTTTTTTCCGCACCAAAAAGGCAGGACTGCCACAGTGTGTGCCGGCACCCTCTTTTTAATTTAAAAAGACCCTTAGGTAGGGCTGCAGTAAACGATTATTTTAGTAATCAAGTAATCTACCGATTAATCCAACGATTAATCGAGTACTCTAATAAGAAATAGCTAATTAAAAGAACGTATACCTTTCTAAGTCAGCAGACCTCCCCCCGTGCCATCAGTCCTATATGTCATAAGTTACCCCCAATGCCATCAGCTCCCCTGTGCCATCAGGCCCCTTTGCCTCCAGTTTGCCCCCCAGTGCCTCCAGTTTACCCCCCAGTTCCACCAGGTGCCTCCTGCTTGCCTCCCAGTGCCACCAGCTTGCTCCCAAGTGCCTTCAGGTGCCCCCCCATTGCCATAAGATACCACCAGCTTGCCCTCCAGTGCCCCCCAGTTCCACCATCTTGCCTCCCAGGGCCACCAGGTGCTTCCAGTTTGCCCCCCAGGGCCTCCAGCTTGCTCCCCAGTATGCCCCCAGTGCGCCTCCCAGTGCCTCCAGCTTGCGCCCCCAGTGCCACCAATTTGCCTCCTAGGGCCTCCAGCTTGCCCCCCAGTGCCTCCAGCTTGCCCCCCAGTGCCTCCAGCTTGCCCCCCAGTGCCTCCAGCTTGCCCCCCAGTGCCTCCAGCCTGCCCCCAGTGCCTCCAGCCTGACCCCCAGTGCCTCCAGCCTGACCCCCCCCTCAGTGCCTCCAGCTTTGCCCCCCCAGTGCCACAGCTTTGCCCCCCCCAGTGCCACCAGCTTTGCCCCCCCCCAGTGCCACCAGGTTTGCCCCCCCAGTGCCACCAGCTTTGCCCCCCCCAGTGCCACCAGCTTTGCCCCCCCAGTGCCACCAGGTTTGCCCCCCCAGTGCCACCAGCTTTGCCATCCCCCAGTGCCACCAGCTTTGCCATCCCCCCAGTGCCACCAGCTTTGCCATCCCCCCAGTGCCACCAGCTTTGCCATCCCCCCCAGTGCCACAGCTTTGCCATCCCCCCCAGTGCCACAGCTTTGCCATCCCCCCCAGTGCCACAGCTTTGCCATCCCCCCCAGTGCCACCAGCTTTGCCATCCCCCCGTCCACCAGCTTGCCCCCCAGTGCCACCAGCTTTGCCATCCCCCCCCAGTGCCACCAGCTTTGCCATCCCCCCCCAGTGCCACCAGCTTTGCCATCACCACTCAGTGCCACCAGCTTTGCCATCCCCCCCCATGCCACCAGCTTGCCACCCCTCTCCCACCTCGGTTCAGTTCCCTCCTGCAGCAGTTAACAGATAATACTTACATCTCCTGTAGAAGCGCCTCCGTACACGGCCCGGCTCTTTCATGGTCCCGCGCTGCACAGTGTTTCTGACGTACACACTGCGTCATGACGCAGTGTGACGTCGGGTCAAAGTGCAGCGCGGGACCATGAAAGAGCTGGGCCGTGTACAGAGGCGCTTCTACAGGAGATGTAAGTATTACATGTTAACTGCTGCGGCCGGCGGAGACCACAGAGCGGAGGTAATTTTACTCCCGCTCTGTGGTCACGTGACACAAACGAATCCTCGATGCAGAAAATTTGCATCAAGGATTTTTCTGTGTCGAATTCATCGATGCACTCGATGAATCGTTTCAGCCCTACCCTTAGGGCACATGCACACAACCACATGTATTTTGCAGTCTGCAAAACACAGATCTGCAAAAAATACGGATGTTGTCCGTGTGCATTCCGTATTTTGTGGAACGCAACAGTTGTACCCTAATAGAACCCAGTAATGCGAACAATTGCTGAATGGACATACGGAGACGGAATACACACAGAATAACTTTTAGGTTTTTTTTGCCAACCCATTGAAATGAATGGTTCCGTATACAGTCCGCAAAAAAAACGGAACAGACATGGAAAGAAAATACGTTCGTGTGCATGAGAGAAAATTTCCATAGTTTTATGCATTTCAGAATTTTATTTTCCATTGCGGATTCATGTTTTATACTTTTGAATACAATTGTTCCTTTTTCTTCTCTCACACTGTTAGGCAGAAGAGGCTCTCAGAGATGATAAACCGGGTAAGTACAAACTGTTCTTTTCAGTACTGTATACGTGAGTAATTCCATAATACCATGTTAAAAACTGTGTGGTTTGTTATGGCAGGGCTTCAGAATTACATTAGCTATAGATGTACTTATAACAGTAGTTTGTAGCCTTCCAATGGACATCCACCTTTGGCTGCTACAAACTTTCTCTGCCTGTGGCTAAATGGTGCCGTTAAAGGGATTTTCCGGGAGTTAACTACTGATGACCTATCCTCAGGATAGGTCATCAGTATCTGATCTGTGGTAGTCCAACACCCGGGACCCCTGCTGATCAGCTGTTTGAGAAGGCATCGGCGCTCCCATTCTCCTCCTGCCAGCCCTGCATGCTGGTGAAATCTCGCGCTGTGCCGTATTCAGCACAGACGCAGTAAGGAAGCTTCCTTGACTATGCCTGGCTTAATACGCTGAGTACGGCGCAGACGCGAGATTTCACCAGCATACAGGGCCGGCAGAAGGAGGAGAACGCTGCCTGGCCCTGTCAATCAAGCTTCTAAAGGGCAGTGAATAAGGTCGGAAAACGGAGCCTCTAGGAGCAGGGGCAAAGCCTCCTCTGCTCCTAGAGTTTAATTTGCATAATATAAAAGTAAGAATTCTACATTAACGGGGGCAAGAATGCAAATGCAAGAATAGCAGTTAGATGCAGCTGACATTAGCACATCGCTAATGTCAGCCAGTTTCACAGTGTAAATTCAGGTGACAGAAAGCCTTTAAGGGGTTAAAGGGGTTGTCTCATGAAGACAACCACTGTTCAAATTCCCTCTTTCCAAGAAGACTGTTTAAAAGGCTCCTGCCCATCACCTACCCAAATTGTTTCCTGTCTCTTGGGATGCAAGGAGGATCCTCCTGCTCATTCCAGCAGTTTCAAACTTTGAGGCACTTCTGTCTCCTGCCCCACTCATAGGCAATAAGACCTTTAGCATGGGGCTCAGGTTCCATTGGTACCTGCTTCTTATTTGGTTTAGGTATGGACAACTATCTATGTTGCATCAAGGAATTCCAGGATGAGCAGTTTCTCTTTTTTGCAGTCCTGTCATCCGTGACATCACATGTGCTTTGGGTGCAGTTTGCACCAGAAAGCTGCTTGTGTTTCCAGGATACCAATGTTCGGCAAAGTTCGGAAGTGGTACGGGGTGTGCATCCGGTAGTGAAGGGGCGGATTGTTATAAATAAGTATCGGGGAATTTCAGCTTTGGTGCTCATCGGATCCAGCCACTATCGTAATGTCCACCCGCTGAACTACTTTGCAGATCTACAAATCTTGGAAAGGCACCCGTCCTGGTATGTCTCCTCCCTGTCTTTGACATCACATGGAGGTGATTTGCTTGGGGGCTGGATCTCACAGGCTTCCGTAGAAGGCAGTCCTGATGCCTATGAAAGCCATCGGGGCTGCCTTCTGTGACATCGGGTCCCCGTCACTACAGCGCGGGGACACGATGGAGATGCGGAGGGCACCCATAGCCATCGCAAACCCCATGCATGCTGTGGTCAGCTTTGACCGCGGCATACAAGGGTTTAATACGCCCGCATCAGTGTTTTAAAGAAAGCGGGCGTACACAGCAGGGGTCTGGATAACTGTGACTGCCGGACCCCTGCCACTGATCGGGCGGGCGCAGCTCCTGCATCCACCCGATCAACCTGACGTACATGTACGTTACTGGTCCTTAAGTGACGGCCAGCCATGACGTACATGTACATCATAGGTCCTTAAGGGGTAAAAGTGGTTGTCTGAGTTATGCAAAAAATAAAAAATATAGCACTGTAAATATTATGGTCAGCGATATGTACATAAACTAAGCACGTTTTTAGGCAAAAAAAAAATCTATTTTCTTATTTCCCTAGTTCTCTTCTGGCCCTTTGTTTACATGCAGGAAAAACAGTCTCTGAGGTTTTCCTCGTGAATATTTGTGGGCGTAAAAAAAGACTGCCCCTGCTCTACAAAAGGAGTGCGAAAATTACTGCCCTGATTGAAATGTCTGACTGCTGGGATACTTGGCAGCATGTTGTATGTGTAGGACTGCAAGTCCCAGCTATTCAGTACAATTACATTGCTGATACACAGAGGATCTTCCCCTACCTGTTCTTGTGCAGTGCACTGCAGAACTCTTCCAGTCTGTCAGCTCTGTGTGTTCAGGATAAAGATTGAAGATCCTCATCATTTGTCTCTTCATTGCCTGCAGTTGCTCAGCAAAGCCTTCAGCCCAGTTTCTGTGCTGCAGATGGTAGAAGGGGGTTAAACTTTCCTGAAGAATCCAGTGGGAGGGGAGATACAGGGCAGTCAGCAGCAGACCGCAGTGCAGAGAAGGGGGGCGTGGCCAGCACGGTGAGGTTTTGTGCACAGATCTGCTCCCTCAGGCTTATGCACCAAACATCATCAGAGCAGAGAGAGAGAATCTGAAATCACAGGTCATGTGGTCCTCAGTGAAATCTGAGAAAGGGGCCACTGCAGATGAAGTAAGTGAATTGTAAACCCCTTACATTTGATTTTCTAGAAACATACAAAGAACAAAAAATAACTCTGACAACCCCTTTAACTTCTTTTTCTTCAGGAACAGCAAAACATCTCCCGGGGTTCGAGATTGACAGCTATCTTTGCATGACTAAGCATAAAGGGAAGGCTATCAATCACTGAGTAGAACCGCCCACATGACTATGCATAAAAAGCTGCTCCTACTGTATAACATGCTGCTTGCAAATTGTACTGCGTTTTGTGGTGACAGGTTCCCTTTAAAGGAAATGTCACCAAAAATTTTATCTTCCAGTTAAAACCAAATGGTCACACGTATCCTTTTTTTCTAATCTGTGTTTATTTTCTGAATGTAGATTTTTTTTTTTTTTAATTTCCTAAACATTATTATGGGGGTTGCCATCTTACAAATATTGTAACATATTAATATATTAAAATATTGCTTTACGGCCGCCCCAAGGGCCATAGACACAATGGACAGGAGGGGCCCTATTGACTTGCATGGAAACGTTTTTTTTTACGCATGCTCTGTGCATAGGTCATTGTACGAGGAAAGAATAGATAAGCTCTGACGAACACCCATTGTGAATGATGGATCCTGTCTTATCTATACACGGAGGTGATATGATTACAGGCAGGATTAGAATGATTTAACTGAGTAAAGTAATCTGTATAGATCAAGAAGTGGCGCCAATGCTTAGACATAGTGGCCAGTGCAAAAACTGCAGGATTTTTTGTTTTAGTTTAAATATAAAAAGTGACATGGAAAATTAAAACTAACATTATCAAAACTTATTTAATAATATGTTGAACACAAAAAGGTGATTTAAACAGCGGGTTATTTTCTGATGACACAGAATTTTAGACCAGAATTAATCTTATTAAATGAAAGCTGTAAAAATGCCATTAATGAGCTGCAAACAGGTATTTGCCATGGTGTAAAATTAAGATTTGTGCCTTAAGAAATAAAATTTTCATGCAAGACAATGCACCATCCCATGCTGCAGAAAACACTGACTTCTTGGTTGCTATTTGTAAAAAAGGAGATGCAGGACGTGTAGGATACCAACGATGTATCTGTACTGTGCTGCAAGATGTGACTTGAGTCACTGACAGCCGAGCCCTGCTGTATGCTCCGGTATCTAAATACACCCACCGCGCTGGAGTATTAACCCCTTGTATGCCGGTTAATGCTCAGTGTGTTAACTGCGGCATATGCTGGGCTTGTGGAGGGTACGGGTCTCCTAGGCAACTGTTCCTGATAGTTCAGTACAGTTCAATACAGTATGCCTAGTCACTAGTCACCCCAGCTGACTAGTCACTTATATCCTGACGTAACAATGGGGCTGCAAAAAATACGCAAAGTGACGCAGACAAATTGCAAGAATTTGCTAGACATCTGGAGAAGAGAACTCGTGGTCGCCACTACCGCAACGAAATGTAGACACCAAAGCCAGTACTGCTTCAGATACTTCTGTCCCAATGGCTACTCCTGAAGAAAAACGTGATGAACTCACCCTTAAACAAGTATCAGTACAAGTCCTGGAAGCAATCACTGAATGCAAAACTTCTCTGACAGGAAAATTAGATGAAGTCAAAATTTTTCTGGGACTTTTATGAACAGATTTACATAACCTGCACAAAAGTTTTCAACATGCTGAAGAACGCATCTCACGTATTGAAGACACCACTGCTACTGTCCCCAGGTCCATATCGGACCTTAACACTAAGGCTGACCTCTGGAAACAGAAGGCGGGTGACCTGGAAAACAGACTCCGGAGAAATAACAGAATAATCGGCCTCCCTGAAAGAGCAGAAGCTCGCACTCCAGATGAGTTCATAGAAAAATGGATGAAAGAGCTATTCCCAGATGACCATTTCTTTTCAGCATACGCAGTAGAATGGGCTCAGAATACCGGCAAAACCTCCTCCACCGGGGGGCCCCCCTCGGCCTATGCTGGCTAGATTCCTCAACTGCAAGGACAGGGATCGGATACTGGCGCTGGCTAGACGGCGACAAGAAATCTAGTATGACAACACCAGAGTCTCCATCTTCCCAGACTTCTCCATGGAGAAGTCTCCAGAAACAATGTGCCACCTTCCTAGATGTTAAAAGACGCTTGCGAGAAGCCAATATACCCTACTCCTTGGGATATCCTGTCAGACTTCGAGTGGTGGATGGTGACAGGGCGGTTTTCTTCATGTCGTCCGGAAAGGTCTCTGACTGGATGGCCCTGCAACGAAGATCTCCAAGACGCTGAATCACCTGACCACTTCAAGAATCGGAATCCGGAGGATGGCGAGAGACTGATCCAACGTCGTAGATATGCCTTTTGAAATGTTTTTCTTTTAGTCACTTGAAGTTACATAGTTAAGTCTACTGTTGGTTATGGGCCATAATATGTTATGGTATACATGTAGTCGGCTATATCATTTTTGCATTCGCAACCCGCATGCTCCTGCCGCTCATCACAGGCAGGAGCATCCTGGTATCACTGGCCTAGAGTCTGGAACGAGAATAGCTGCTCCAGACCTGACACTGATTTTATACGCCACGTAAAGTTATTGGTTTGAAGTTAATATTTTGGTGAGATGACTGTTTTCAAAGTTGGTTACTATTTCCCAAGCAGTACTACTACATATCCGTTCACCTGTTGCAAAATGTTTAATCCTAGATAACATATACCTACCCTGGGAACCATGGCTGAGCTAAAGATCCTATCATGGAATGTCAGAGCTTTGGGTGCACCACGAAAGAGGTCCATGGTGTTGGCATTCGTTAGAAATCGTAACCCACAGATTGTGTGTCTTCAAGAAACACATCTTATATTCAATTCCTCACAGGTTTTACAGAAACCTTGGGTTCAATGGGCTGCACATTCCTATCACACCCCCTCTTCAAGGGGAGTATCTATTTTAGTGCATAAACGACTACGCTGGGAGGTGAAAGAATTAGCTGTTGATTCAGAAGGCAGATATGTCTTTATTCACGCTCTGATTGATAATGTACAGTATACTTTATTAGGTATATACAATCCTCCTCCTGGCTCTATGCAGGTCCTACATTTAGCAGCTACATTTGCAGCTTCTTACCCATATGCCAAAGCAATGAACATGTGAGACTTGAACATGTTATTGGACCCATCACGAGATCGCGATCGGATACTATGAATCTCCCAGCCACTGTGACCCCTTCTAAGCTTGACAGATTCTTAACTGAATTTAGATGGTTTGATTTATGGAGGGCCAAATATCCCAGAGATAGGGTTCTCTTGCCACAGTGGCGGCCACAATTCCCTAACTAGGATAGATTATATACTGGGCGACGAAGCAGCGATGTAAAATATTCGTTCAATTACACATCTACCTAGAAGTACCTCAGATCACTCACCGATTCTAGGCATAATCATACATAATGCTCCTTCAATAATGTACAGAAAGAATATCCACCCATTCTGGCTGACTTTATTAGGCTCAGGGGATGGGACTTCATATCAAATAACTGAATTTATGAAATCACATGAAAGAGAGCCCAACTTGGCCCTTGTGTGGGATACACACACTACACTCCAGTATATCCTATATTAAGAAAGACACTAAATGCCTGGAATTAGAAATGGAAATTCAGTGCAACACCTTAGAGCAACAATATCAGCCAAACTACTGGCCCAATAATTCGTCACAATTCCCCATCCTCAGCTATCCTGACTGTCAGAGACGCTACGGGACAAGAACTTCATACTCAGGCAGAAATAATTCATATGTTCATGTGTTTTTACCAACATCTATACACATCTCAAAATTCCTCAAAACATTCTTCAAGTCAAGATACCTCATCAAACAAACAACCAATTACCGAAAATATTCTAAAAATGTTAACATCCCTTCAATCCAATATCTGCGACAATATTGGACAGATGGAGGAACAAACAAAATGGAGGAATTCATCACAGCCCATAACGACCTAGCAGATGCATACGACAATGCTAATTCTGAAATAAAATGGCTGAAAGAAAAAGTTACGAATCTAGAAGATAGATCACGCGGAAATAACGTAAAATTTAGAGGAATACCTGAAGAAGTTGACCCTTCAAGCCTAGAAAAATATATACAACTCCTCAAATCAATTTTACCTTCACACGATAATACGTTATTTATTATAGATCGAGCACATCGAATACCTAAATCCAAATCTGCACCCCCAAATGCTCCAAGAGACTTACTCACCAGAATACATTTTTACCACATAAAAGACCAACTTCTACAAGAAAATAGAAAAAGGAAAGCCCTGCCTGAACCATATCAAAACATCCAAATCTTCCCAGATCTAACATACTCCGAGAAAATTAAATCGAATACAAATGTGGATTCCCTACTAAAATAATTATCAAAAAAGACACCACATATATAATCCGAAACCAATAAGAACTACTACAACAATGAAACCTAACGCGAACATCCAAACAAACACCAGCCCAAAACATCACTCAAAAGAAAATCACACAAGAATGGAAGACCGTTGGAAAAAGAGGAAATCACTCCTAATACAATTAAACTAACCATACCAACAATTACATCAATTGGCGCTAGTCCACCTGACCTGATCTCTTCGCCACGTGAATTATATGCCTTCTAAAGGCAATACAGACTTTAATTGTTTGTATTCGTATTTTTATTTCTGTTATGTAATATTTTTCTTTATATCTTTTAAGATAAGAATTCCCTATGGTTGGACATGCCGATATTCAACATCCCACATCACCACATCATACTAACTTACCATATAAGTAAAAGTACACCACTATACACACTAGTTAAACATACAGTATACAACAAGACAACACATATATATATATATATATATTATATATATATATATATATATATTGTGGGGATTCGCTCTGGTAGGCAGGGTAAGCGGACGCAGAACAGAGGCACAAAAACAGTTCTTAATCCAACTGCAGTGTTTTATTCACACACGCAGGTAAAACAGTACATCCAAAAACAACTTCACCTGAGTTGAAAGTCCTGGTGTTAATTCACACCATGCTGCAGGTTCTGCATAAAGAGTCCATTTACAGAAACAAAATCCCCCTGTCCTCAAAGACAGGTCTTCAGCCTTCATCCAGGCCCCAGCCTTCCCCCCTCTCTTTAGTTTGGCTGGCTTTTTAAAGTAGTTTTGGTGTCAGCAAAGCCTGGACCGGCACCTACAATCCAGTCCGATGCTTGACTTCAACCTGGCTATTTTCCTCCCAGCAGCACATGCTGGGAGGAAAATACCTTCCCTGAAGCAACAGACCTTCAATGTATCACTATATATATATATATATATATATATATATATATATAAATTTTTATGGTCATTTTTATAAAAAAAAATGTGTGTGTGTGTGTGTGTGTATATATATATATATATATATATATATATATATATATATATATATATATATATGATTTTTTTTTTTTTTAATAAAAAATGACCATAAAAATTACATCTATTAATGCTAAAGGCCTAAATTGCCCCACTAAATGCTTCTAATTTTGGAACGAGGCAATATCATTAAAATGTGACATTCTTTTCACACAAGAAACACATTTCCATAAAGATAAAACCCCTAAATGCCAACATCCCAGTTTCCCACACATATTCCTAGCATCAATAAACAAAAAGAAAAGGAGTCATGTACATTTTAACATGATACAGCTTAAAAATGACCAACAAGGAACATATATAATATTAATATGTGAATTAACCCTTACACTCCCAGCGCCGTACCTGTATGGCGCTTGGGCGATGCGGGCACATGGCGCCCGCTCGCAAGTGCGGCGGGCGTCATGGCCGGCAAGTCTCTGCTGTTTCTAACAGCAGAGACTTGCCGCTACTTACCGCCATCGGCGGCGTCTTCCTGGGCGTTTAGATGCCGTGACCACACGTGATCACGGCATCTAGTTGCGTCTGAACCCGGAAGCATTCGCTTTCGGGTGGTGTACAGACGCCCGGTGTGGCCAATCGGGGTGTCTGTACACCATATGAAAACTGTAATCCTCGCTGGTGAGGATTACAGTTTTCAAAGTGCAATTCTTATTCTGGCCACTAGATGGCAGGCCAGGATAAGAAATGAGCAATTCTTGGATTTCTGAGTCTAGAAAATCCCTGATTGCTCATAAAGAAAAAAAAAAAGCCACAATATATAAGCCCATATTTGAGCTTTCAGATAGTTAAAAAAAAAAATTAAAAAAAAATGTTAAATATATAAAAAAGATATAAAAGTTCAAATCACCCCCCTTTCCGTATAATTAAAAAATAAATACCTAAATAACAATAAATATAGACATCATGGGTATCACCGTGACCGAAAATGCCCGTACTTTTAAAATATAAAAAAAAAATAATTCCAATACGGCGAATTGTGTGGCGGAAAAAAGCGTCCAAATGGCGATTTGCCGTTTTTTTTGTAGCTTTTTTTTTCTAAAAATAATTAAATAAAAAGTGATCAAAAAGTCATACACACCCCAGAATGGTAATAATAAATGTCGAGATTCGTCGCAAAAAAGTGCCAGCACATTAGCCATAACAGCTCTGCTTACACGGGTATTAAATAATATTTTCCAAAAACGTTCATATGGCGTCGTTGAAGATAGTGAACAAGAAAAAGAAAATTTGTAACATTCCTGGTTCATTAAATAAGGAACCAAAGAAATATTCTTAGGAGGATGAATATAACTAATATGAAAATCAAAAACCCCAGATCCATCATAAATATTGTGTAGCGAGTGGATTTGTCTGCATGGTGGAGCGCGGTCTGGGTCTATAGGCAGAGATAGACGCCACTACACGTGTTGGTCGGCTCTCACTCAGGCAGATTCTTATCTTGCTGCGAGCAAGATACTGTTGATAAGCGACTGGGCTGTTGTAGGGGATCGGTACTGGATGTGTCTCAGGTGTGTAAAGGATACTGGAGTCAAAGATTTAATAGTAAAAACCTATTACCTAAACACAGGGAATTATGGTTAGGACACACATTAATACAACAGAGTATGGGTAAACACATGCAGATTAAACATACAGTATCTCAAAAAGAACTGTACCTTGCTCCTCAGGTCGTTGATGGTGTCATAGTACTTGCTGTAGTCTTTGGAGGTTGCACCAGCTCCAGCACTAAGTTGTTTCTCATACCATTCTCGGATCTTTAATTCCAGAGCGGCATTGGCAGCCTCCAGTGCTCTCACTTTCTCCAAGTAGGAAGCCAGACGGTCATTGAGATTTTGCATGGTCTGCTTCTCACTTCCACCAAAGGAGCCAAAGCTGTTAGCTGCTGCTCCACCATAGCCACCAGAAGAGAACCCACCACCAGATCCAATTGCAGAGCTCAAAGAGAATGCTGCACTGGACCCACCACCTGAACCAAAGCTTCCACCACCAAAGCCACCTCCATAGCCACCTCCATAGCCACTACCACCAAAGCCTCCAGATGAGTTTGAAACTTGATAGGATGATGCAGAGCTTAAACGATAGTTGGCCATGGTGGTTGAATTGCTACTGGAGCTGACCAGGGCAATGTGAAAACAAAGAAGTGTGGATAAAGACTGAGGTCTTCACACTCTATTTATATGGCTTGTAAAGGCTGTTTCAGTTCCGAAGGGAAGATCCTCTTACAGAAAAAACATTTTGCATGGTCAACACCTGTTTAACACCTCCCCTGGTAGATTCAGGCCATTCTTTTAGAATGTATGAAGCCCTTGGGCTGTTTGTTATATGTTAGCTTAAAACTGGGAGAGGCAAATTCCTCTTTGCTTCAGAAGGTAATACAGTCACTCTCTCACCTTGCCCCCGGCTTCATCATATCGAATTTACAGTCTGTCAGCTTCAGGCAATTTCAGATCTTCAGTTCTGAGGCCCATCAAATAATCAATATTTTTAAGTATGTCTTTTCACTTTTTCAATTTTAGCAAACACATTTTATTGCATTTAGTATAGTATAGGAAAGGAAAGTTACTGTCCTTGTCCCCAGTGGAGATCACATTCTAATTCCCCTATTTCAGCCACCCACATTTGAGGCCTAATATCATATAAAGGCAAGTAACCAAGGAGTTTTTGAAGTGTAGGAGAACAGAGAAGAAACCCTTATAAAAAAAGGTAGAACATGCAACCTCCTCAGCCATACAAGGCTGCTGTGCTATATCTCTGATATTCTTCACAATTGTTTCAGGGTAGCACTATTACACATTTTCTACTGGGGCTCCGGAGGTACTAGTGACGTCTCTGAATTCAACATCTATGAGTTGAGGTGAGAATATTGGAGGGGAATTTATCTAGACTGGCATGGCATTTATATATGTCAGTCTTGATCTAGTTTGTGCTGGGGCAAGATGCACCTAATTTATTAAGGTGTGTAATCCTCATAATAAACTAGATGCATCACTGGCCCTCCATTTGTCAGAAAGTAAAATCTACACAAGCTATGTACAGTGAAGCAGATGTGGGCCCACTGTGTCTATTGAACAGATTTGACTTGGTGCTACTCCAGAGGGCGTTGTCAAGTTGGACCCCTGGTTTTCACCCTTTGACTCTTGTATATAGACCTGGAGTTCACTGCAGGTGCCACTGAGCTGCTACCTCTAGGAGTAGTCTCATGCCCTAAAGGAAGCAAGTAACAGGTGGGCATGGCCTGCAGCAAAAGACATAGAAACATAGAAACATAGAAGATTGACGGCAGAAAAAGACCACCTGGTCCATCTAGTCTGCCCTTTTATTATCCTTTTATTTTTATCTTAGGATAGATACATGTTTATCCCAGGCATGTTTAACCCTTTCACGACCGGAGGTTTTTTCGGTTCTGCATTTTCGTTTTGCGCGCTCCCTGCCTTCAAACAGCCATAACTGTTTTATTTTTCTGTTCACATAGCTGTATGAGGGCTTGTTTTTTGTGGGACAAGTTGTACTTTCCAACGCCACCATTTAATATTACATATGGTGTAGTGGGAAGCGGGAAAAAAATTCCAAATGGGGTGAAATTGCAAGAAAAACCGCTATTCCGCTACAGTTCTACTACGGGTTTCTTATTTACAGCGTTCGATGTGCATTAAAACTGACCGGTTACTTTCATTCTACTGGTCAGTACGAATCCGGCAATACCTAATATGTATAGTTTTTCCTGCGTTTAGATGGTGATAAAATAATTAGAAAGTTGCCCTTTTTTTTTTTTTTTTCCTTGTCATATCTTGACCCCTATAACTTTTTGGTATTTATGTGTACAGAGCTGTATGGGGGCTCATTTTTTTGCGGGGCGGTCTGAAGTTTTTACTGATACCATTCTGGGGTGTGTATGACTTTTTGATCACTTTTTATTTAATTTTTTTTAGAAAAAAAAAGGGACAAAAAACTGTGAATCGCCATTTGGACGCTTTTTTCCGCCACACAATTCGCCGTATTGAAATTTTTTTTTTATATTTTAAAAGTACGGGCGTTTTCGGTCACGGTGATACCCATGATGTCTATATTTATTGTTATTTAGGTATTTATTTTTTACTTATACGGAAAGGGGGGTGATTTGAACTTTTATATCTTTTTTTATTTTTTATATATTTTTTAACATTTTTTTTTTTAATTTTTCTGTGATTATTTTAAAGCTCAAATATCGATCTATCTATTGTGTTTTTGTTTTTTTTCTTTATGAGCAATCATGGATTTACTAGATGCAGTTAAAACCATGAATTGCTCATTTCTTATCCTGGCCTGCCATCTAGTGGCCAGAATAAGAATTGCAGTTTGAAAACTGTAATCCTCACCAGCGAGGATTACAGTTTTCATATGGTGTACAGACACCCCGATTGGCCAATCGGGGCGTCTGTACACCACCCGGAAGCGTGGGCTTCCGGGTTCAGACGCATCCTGATGCCGTGATCACGTGTGATCACGGCATCAGTAAGGCCCAGGAAGTCTCCGCAGACGGAGGTAAGATGCGGCAAGTCTCTGCTGTTAGAAACAGCAGAGACTTGCCGGCCATGACGCCCGCCGCACCCGCGAGCGGGCGTCATGTCCCCGCACCGCCCGCGCGCCGTACATGTACGGCGGCGGTCGGGAAGGGGTTAAATTCAGTTAAGTTTGTTCCAAGCTTCTACTACTCTTTCGGTGAAATAATATTTTCTAATGTTGTTCTTGATTTTTCCCCCAACTAACCTCAGATTGTGCCCCCTTGTTCTTGTGTTCTGTTTCTTATTAATAACACTTCCCTCCTGAACTTTATTCAGTCCTTTAACATATTTAAAGGTTTCAATCATGTCCCCCCTTTCTCTTCTTTCCTCCAGACTATACATATTAAGAACTCGGAGTCTTTCTTGATAAGTACTATGCTTTAGACCTTCTACCATTTTTGTAGCTCTTCTTTGGACCCGTTCTATTTTAGCAATATCCCTTTGCAGGTGAGGTCTCCAGAATTGAACACAGTATTCCAGATGTGGTCTCACTAGAGCTCTATACAGAGGGATCACAATCTCCCTCTTTCTGCTTGTTATACCTCTAGCTATGCAGCCAAGCATACGATTTGCTTTCCCTACTGCCTGGCTGCATTGGTTACTCATTTTGAGGCTGTCAGAGATGACTACCCCCAAATCCTTCTCTTCTGAGGTCTTTGTTAGCACAGAACTGCCAATACGATACTCAGATTTCTTCTCCCCAAGTGCATTATTTTACATTTGGAAACATTGAACTGAAGTTTCCATTGTTTTGACCACTTATCTAATAAAGATAAATCATTCTCCATATTACCGACACCTCCTGGAACATCAACCCTATTACACACTTTTGTGTCATCAGTAAACAAGCAAACCTTTCCTACCAAGCCTTCCCTTATGTTATTTACAAACGTGTTAAACAGAACAGGACCCAGAACAGATCCCTGTGGCACCCCACTTGTAACCAGCCTCTCCTCAGAATACACTCAAATCAAGGCTTCTCAGGGCTCGTCTGGGATTTGAACCCGGGACCTCTCGCACCCGAAGCAAGAATCATACCCCTAGACCAACGAGCCAAAGCCATGGATCAGAGATGGTAAGTACTCTGGCAGCTCACCAGGTGGAGATGCTAGCAGGCACGGACCTCTGACATCACAGTGGCATGAATTTGAGCTATAATTTAAGGCAGTTTCTGGTGTAAATTATAGTATGTTTTCTGGACTGCGAAGGCCACACCCCTCAAGCCAAGCCGAATCCAAGCCACCCTAGCTTTTTAAAAAGTGAAGAGTATTGTGTAAACCACAGAAAGTTGAAAAGTTTTATGCAAATGTTGCTTGCACAAAATGTGTGACTTTGACACCATTTTTCTGGCACACAGGGGTTGATAATTTCCCCCTTTGTGTTAGGTGGTTCTAACTGTATGGGGTTGAAACTTATACAGTTCATATCCAATTTTGGAAAGATGGTTGGCGTTAGAAAACACCCTGGAGGTTTATGTCCATGTTAGTACCCACATGTCGTAGCAATGGAAATATGGGTATAACTGGGAAAATAGTTTAAATTTTAATCTGCAATCAAGAAGTGTAAAGACCAGTATCCACTGATATGAATATGTAATAGTGCATACCATCACCACCTTGTAATTTCACACTGTTTCAAGTTATGCATTCGGAAAGTGTTCAGACCCTTTCACTTTTTTCACACACATTGCTATGTGGGGCCTTGTGCTAAAATTACCAAAAATCAACATCAGTGTTGTTATATCTTTTCAAATTTATTAAAATGTATTACAAAAATTTTACATGGACCTAAGTATTCTGACTTAGAGACAGTATTATGTGGATGCACAGATATGGAGAAAACTACAAAAAATTTTCTGCTGTACTGAAAGTTCCCAGGAGCACAGTGACCTCCACAATTCTTAAATGGAAGAAGTTTGGGAACAACCAGGACTCTTCCTAGAGCTGGCCTCCTTACCAAACTAGGTAATTGGGAGAGAAGGGCCTTGATAAGAGAGATGCCCAAAAATCCACCAATATGAGTTTTATGGCAGAGTGACCAGAAAGAAGCCTCTCCTCAGTAAAACACACATGAAAAAAAACAAAATAACAAACAAACAAAAAATAAAAATGCTAAAGGACTCTCAAACGAGGAGAAACAAGATTTTCTGGTATGATGAAACCAAGGTTGAACTTTTTGGCCTCAATTCTAAGTGTCATGTTTGAAGGAAACCAGGCACTGACCAATACGATCCCTACAGTGAAACACTTTCCTGGTGCCCCCTTTTAATCTTTTTAGTTGCAGATCCGCTAATTCTCAGTCTCCTTTTCTACCATCCAAGATCACCCCAAAGCTTCTCAGACTAAAACACACTTTTGCACTTCCCACTTGTGCAGTCCTGCTCTTGGATTGGACAGCACTGTTCACGTGAGCAGTGCTGGCCAGTCCAATGGCAACAGGAAATGTCTTGGACTGCCAAATGCACGGCATGCATCAGGTAGTCTGAGAAGCAGTGCAGCCATCTTGGATTGCAAAAGAGGATCCTGGGAATTGGTCGATCTGCAGTTAAAAGATGAAAAGAAGCTTTCCAGGTAAGTGTTTCTGTTCTTCTACTGTTAATGTGTGATTTTTTTTCTTGAACTGAAAAAACAGCCAAGTCCTTCAAATTAGGACATAGACAAATTAGTGCATAGACATTCAAAAATGTTCCACCTTAAAGGGGTCGTCTCCAGGGGCATAGCTATAGGGGGTGCAGAGGTGGCAGCCGCTAATGAGCCCAGGAGCCTAAGGGGGCCAAAAGATCCTTGTGCCAAATAAGAAGACACCAGTATTATAGAAAGTGCATGCTGGTCAAGTTACACCTCTGGCTGGAGGGAAGGGGTTAGGTCAAGATTTTGGTATGGGGGGGTGCCATTTCAATTGTTGCATCAGGCAGCATGAAGGCAATGTGCTTCCCTGCCCCTGGCTACAAAGCACTGAGGAAAAGGGAGCCCAAGCTGAACTCCGGGGGGTTATGACCACCCAGTAATCCAGCAATGGTGGTCATACTTGCACACAATAGCAAAAGGTGCAGACCTCTCTGGTGGCCGGGATTGTGAGAGCCTGCATAAGGAGGTGCTTTTTCCTATAGTGTGCAAGCACGGCCAACGCCGCTGAATTGCAGGGTGGTCGTAGCCATGGAAATGAATAGTGTATAACGTGATGGAAAAATGAATCAAGAAGGCAATATGGACAATCACAATACATTAGGAAGCATCTTGTATTAAGTTTCTCTACATAATAAGTGCCATTTTCTGAAGTGCCCATCCTGCAGGAAACCTGGGGAAGATTTTTCATGAACATAAGAAGAGTATAAAAATACAATTCTCTATACATACAGTCTGTTCCCCTTCTCAGGCCCATCACTGTTCCACCTGTTCAGTTAGCCCCCTCAATGGTTACAGTCCTTTAACTTTGTAGTAGGGCTCATGCACATGGGTATAGCGCCTGCACTCCAATTCATGGAGGTCATTAGGATTCCTATTGCATAGCCAGGTGGACTCCACCACCTCACAGACAGGCTCCATTGGACATTATATGCTACTGTATGAAATTGCAGACATACAGAAGTCCAGAAAGCTTATTACCTGTATGGGGGACTACTACTGTACAGCTGTATAATATGGGCGTGCACATGAAAGAAGGATACGTTATTCACAAGAAGCTTCTGTGTCTGTGTAAGGACCCTACTTATCTTCATGTAGTTAATTTGACTTTTGTCTGTCTTTTGATCTTCCCTGCCTCCTTGTTTGTAGATGGCTGCTATGTCCTTAATTATCTACATGTATAGCCTGTTTACTGCCCCTATGTGACCTGTCCTTTCTTATTTGTTGCTGACCTTGTCTGAAATTCAGTACCTCAATAAGACTTTTTACAGTGGCTCTATACACTGACAAGTCATGGGGGATATTTATCAAACTGGGTAGAGTAGAACTGACTTAGTTGCCCAAAGCAACCAATCAGATTTTACCTTTCATTTTCCAAAGGAGCTCTGAAAAATGAAAGGTGGAATCTGATTGGTTGCTATTGGCAACTAAGCCACTTTTCCTTTACATTAGTTTTGATAAATCTCCCCCATAATGTGTAAACCAACTGCCTAATATTTTGTAGGACTCCCTCATGCTGCCAAAACAGCTATGACCCATTGAGGCATGGACTTTACAAGACTTCAAATGGTGCTGCATGGTATCTGGAGCTAAGATGTTAGCAGCACTCCTTCTGACATGCCTGTTTTAGTAAATACTTGCATTGCCCATGAAATATTAAGTCTGGATCATCTTTTCATATAACTATATATTGCCTCATGCCTCTATTTTTCCTATTTGAAGTTTTCAGTGAAGGTCCATCTGGGTGCTGTTAGAAAAAAGAAAATAGAAAAATTAGAAATGATGGTCCATAATTGTTATTACATGGGCAATGTAAGTAACTGGTAAAACAGGCATGTCAGGAGAGGTGACTGACAGGTCCTCTTTAAAGAGTTTTACAATCAAGAAAATTGTATTCAAAAACTGGTAGGAATACTGTGGAAAAAAAGCTATGTTCACCTCAAGAATCCCTGTCTCACCTGTTCTGATGCTGCCCAGTTCCCGACACTCTTTACTTCCTGGGCAGTGGTGAGGTATCGACACAGGGGCATATGACCACTGTAGACGCTTCCTTACATCAACTTTATGCACTGACTGTGCCACAAGCCCTGAGGGGCAAAGTGGAGGATGAAAGTGGTAGTGGCTCTGGCAGTGACAATTGTTCACACAGTGGCAATCCTCACACCGTTCGCCCCTAGACGCACCCTTTGTTCCCTCACGGCACACCTGATGTTGGGGCTCTTGCCTGATGGTAGTTGGGCTGCCCTTAGTGTTAAAGGGGTTATCTAGGAAAAGATATTTATGACTTATTCTCAGGATAGGTCATCAGTTTCAGATCTGCTGGGGTGCAACACCCTGGACCCCTGCCGATCAGCTGTTAGAAGAGGCCTTGAGCGCTTACATGGCCTAGTTGCAGTTCAGCCCATTCAGTTAATGCCAACATATGATATACGGCACTGGCCTTGGAAAGCTGCCAGGAGACTGCATCGCTCAACACAGCTCGGATGAGCGCAGCAGCAACCTGAAAAAGCTAATCGGTGGGGGTGCCGGGACTCGGACTCAGAATATTCCATTAGTCCAATTGGAGTGGTGCAACTGTTCATTTCTTGCCTAGTTTATTTCATTCTTTGTCACAAGATTGTGTCTTTGATAGAGTGTCTATACCTCTGAAATGTATACACCCCCTGGTGTGGTGTGGTTTCTTGTTGAGATGAAATCCCATATAACCGCAGCCTTGGGCAACTTTCACATGTTACTGCACATACATGTATTTTGTGTTGTACCTCAGTCTGTCACTGGAGTTTACTTAAAAGCTATTAACACCTTTGAGGGGGGCAAGGCTATTTTATTGGTCTTTATTAAATATTTTCAACAGTATCTGTTAGACAGCCTTCACTTTCAGTGTATCTGCAGGCCATTTATTTCTCTGCTTTACAGTGAATCCATCAGTGAGCTGCTCCAATGGCTGGATGTGTAGCCCTTATCTCTGAACTCCTGACAGATCATAAATACTCAATTAAGCCATATTCTTGTCAATTTACAAATAATGTATCTACTATCAGTGTTTATGATCTATCAGGACTTCAGAGATAAGGGCTGCACATGGCATCAGAGTAGCTCCCTAATGGATCCAGTGTTAACAGAAAGCAATAGTCTGCAAATAAACTGAAAGTGAAGGCTGTAGAACAAAAACAGTTGAACATTTTTAATAAGATCAACTAAAAAATATATTTTTAGCCCAAAATGCTATGATAAAAAATTGCCCCCAAAGCTGTCAATAACCTTTAAAGGAACAATCCAAGACGTTGCTCATAGAACTCTTTCAATTGAAAAAAAACACACCTTGGCATTGTGGACTTTACCTATATTTTATTAGGTCACTGTTTTTTACCCATAGTGTCAACACGGAAATCTGGGTTCATGGTGCAGGAGAATTCTCATGAAATCTAATGCTAAAAAAAATCAAGCATGAGGATGCATGATGTATTATGTATGAACGTATATAAAAAAAAATCTAAAAAGTCAGGTACTGTGTTAACCAGTTGAAAACTGGTTTAATGCTCAAACAGAATAAGAAGTCTTGTAGACATCACAAAATAGAAGCAATGATGTTACATAACAAGTGTTTGAGACAACTTCAGACTCTTCATCAGGCATAGTATGACAGAGTGTGTGAAGAATCACCAATATATGAATACAAAAGAGCAGAGATATGGTGTAATAAATGGACATTTGAAAAACAACAGAATAGCAAAAAGAGCTTGGAGAATGAGTCATTAAAGGAGTTTTCACATTTGGGACATTCAGGATATATCATCAATGTCAGATAGGTGCAAGTCCCACTATTTGGACTCGCTCCTATCTCCAGAATGGAACCCCTGAAGAGAAACAGAGGACAGCCACGCATATGATGCCACCCACAATCACAATCACCGCTATGGGACTAACAAAAATAGCTTTTCTGAACTCCCATGAATGGAGAGCAGGGTGTCCTTCACTTCTGGGACCCCATTTTCTAGATATCAGTGGGTCCCAGAAGAGGGAGAAAGTATAAAGGACATTTAAGACTTGGCTTCCAAACTGCATTCAGAAACCTTACCGTGTGGCTGAACCCTAATTGTTCCCTGCGACCCCCTATAATACCCTCTTTGATACCTCTGTACAAATATATATGTTCAGCTCCTTTTGGTCCCTTTGCAAGGAGCAATTATATTCAGTATCTCAAAGCTAATATCACAAAAAATGTCAGACTGACAGAGCCAGGGGCATAGAATTGTTGGTAGGGGTGTAGAAGCCGCACTTTCTTCTTTTAGGCTGACAAATGTCTTCTGGGTCAAACGTGTTTGGCAAGATTATTCAGGAGCATTAAATGCTTTAAAGTGAGTATTGTTCTTATATGGATGTATAAAGTTAATACAATTAAAAGACAATTATCATAAAAGACTAAAATATACCCCCCAATAAAAAAAAAACATTACATCACTAAATATTACCGGAAATTCTTCTGTCATCTTGTTAATTCATTCTTATTATTCAGCTGGTATATTCTAGAAACAGTGCCGCACCTATCCATTGTGTCTGGTACTGCAAGCTCTATGTGAAGACTCATGCACACGACCATACGGCCGTTACGGCCGTTGTGCTTGTAGACTTGAATGGGATTGTGATGCACAAGATATGACCAAATATAGGACATGTCCTATTTTTTTATCGCGTGGAGGCACAGATTGGAAACCCACGGAAGCACTACGAAGTGCTTCCTTGGGATTTTGGGTTCGTGCCTCCACACGAGAAACGATAAGACATGTCCTATCTTTTGTCTATTTTGCAGATCGCGGACCCATTCAAATCAGTGAGCACAATGGTCATATGGTCCTCACATAGAGCTGAGTTGCAGTACCAGACACAATGGATAGGTGGGGCACTGTTTCTGGAATATACCAGCTGAATAATAAGAATGAATTAACAAGATGACAGAAGAATTTATATTAGTGAGGTAATGTGATGCAATCCATGTTTCATAGTTTATGTGATATGTTGCATAACATGTTGATGTTGGCCTTGTACTACTGCTGAGCAACATCAATGAGGGTAATCTTTAAGGTATTACATTAAGGTGGGTGCAAGCCGGTCTGTGGAGGCATTCTGCCACTCCTGCGTGAGTCATATTGACTTGGGCAGGATGTGATGGATATTGCAGGTAAGAGGCACTGGTGACAGTCAGAAATGCACTGTGAATGTGTTGCACTATGGATGTATTATTGTATTGCACTGTATTTTGTATTGGCAGACTGGTGGCAGTGGTGGCAGTGTGAGAGTCATAAGTCAGTGCAAGTGTAACACAGCCAACATCCCCTTGTGAGCTGCTCATTCCCCAAAGGGGTTAAACAGAAGTGTAGGAGAGTCTTTCAGTAAGACACAGGTGGCACACAGATTGTGAGAGACGAAAAACACAGCACTGATAGCCAGAGCTAAACAACAGTGCCATTCCTACCATTAGCTAGCTAGAAGTGGAGGTAAAGGACACACAATTAGGGACTGTGCAGATTGTACATTACTGGGCCACTATGAGGAGACCAGAGCCAGAGTGTTAATGCCCAAGTTGGGTGCAACACAAGCTAAAGAGAGAGAGAGAGTTGTTGCCTCTTTAAGGGACAGTGTTATATTTGCCTGTGACTAGGACTGTGCCCTCATAGAGAGACTTTGAAGCCACCAAACCTGTTTCATCTTTTAAGGCTGACACCATTAAGCATGTTGCTTGTCATAAGACTGTTGAAACCACCAAGATTGTTGCCCCACATGAGGCCAGTAAAAATCTTATCTAAGTTGCAACTGTCTCTGCCTTATTTCTGCCGCTAGCCTTGAGTGAGGTGGCACACATGGCGCTCGGGGCCGAAAGGATCTTTCTGTTAGGTCTAACCTCCTTACAAGCTCATTAGAGCTCCCATATTGAGTTGCCACCCAGATTTCACTAGTTACTAAATTTCTGCCTAGTCCTGCATTGATACATCTCCTTATCCAAGAAATATAACTTGAAGCTCTGGGTCACCAAATGCTAAATTTGTAATAGCTTTCCCCTACCACACACCATTTATATTTCAGATGTTTTCTTTTGTAAAGGTGGGGCTTTTCAGCCTGCTCCCTCTGCTCCCCATATAGCTACACCATTATTGATCCCCATTTGAACATATAACTAGGCAGATTTATTTTTCAGGACTCCAAGAAGCTGTGTTGGATGTCACCCAAACACAGCTTTCTCTGGAAACAGATGTCTAAATGCCTTATGTTTAAGGTTAATGCACATGGGTGTATGATGGTTCTCTACAACTTCAGCGTTGTATAAATCCATAACATATAATCCATAACCAACTCAGGAATTCAAGGGTCTCAGATACATGCCCAGAAGGGAGGCCAGTTTTTCTTGAATCTTTTAGGACCTGGGCAATCTTCTAACCTGTATGTTTAGGGAAAGCCTAGGCAGTCACACTCATTGACTTTATCTCAGGTCATCTATGCCTTGCAGGAAGGACAGTGGAGCAAGGTTATGTAACATGTTTGCCGGGCTCATCATGGAAAAGATACACACAAAAAGAATTACATACTTGCACAGCGCATTTGTAGGGATAGTGCCAATAATTTCCAGAATAAATAAGTAAGCTGTTTGATAGTCCTCTGGTAGCTACCAAATGCAGGTGTTTTCTAGAATGTTTGCTGTTGCTACTAGACATCAGTATGCATGAGATGGTGTAATGCTAGATCTCAGGGCCCTCGGCACCTCGGCACACAGGGTTTTGTACTCACAAGATAAGTCAAATACAGCATAAAATCATGCAGGCAGGCTCATCCAAACACTGCTCATCTCGTCACATGTTAAAAGTCAAATATAGCATGGAAACAAAACCTGGGCTGGAAGACAAGAGCAACTCTGTGTTTCAATGAACCTGCATGATTTTATGCTGTATTTTACTTTTATGTTGTGATTGTGAGTACAAAAAGCCCTGTGTACTGAGAGCCCTGAGATCTAAAATTATGTCACAATAAGGCCTCATGACATGTCTGTATTATGGTCTGCAAACCACAGATCCACAAAATATGGACATCTTTTGTGTCCACTCCGCATTTTTCTCACTCGCATAACCAGAAATGACTATTCTATGACTATACTATTATACCACTTAGATGCAAAATACGGTCATGTGCATGAGACCTAACACACTAAGTGACTCAAAGTTGACCTCACAGGACCAGTGTAGAATGTAAACTTTAACAATGTCTCTGTGTGTGTATGCAAGTATGCTTTCTGTTTTATGAGGAGATTAATAACATGCACAGAAGTCCACGTTACCCTTGAGGTCATGTACAGTTATATAGCAAGAGGAGGGTCTTTGTCTCTCCTCCTCTCCCTGCAGCCTGTCAGCATGTCCCCAATGCCCCTTCTTTCTTACATGCTGGCTGAGATCATAGCAGGTGGAGGAGGGGCTGCTGCAGCCTGCTGTATCTCAGACTCTATATCAGCTAGAGATATTTGCCATCTGTCATCACAGTGTACCACTGAAGCTGTTCACTGGTCTCACTGGTGATGTCTCCCCAAGCAGCATGGCAGTGGGTGTACTGTACATGTACACAGAGTTTTTTTATATAGCAGTCTAGGAACATGTCTTGTAGACTTCAGTGTACGCTGATGATGGTTAACTGGAAGGCTGGTATAATCTGTGTCCTTAGGGTACGTTCACATGGCTGATTTTTAAAACACACTTTTAAAACCAGGAGAGAATCCATGCTGAATTTAAAAGCCAGTTTTGAGACACTTTTTTAGGGATGCTCCTAGTTTTTGATGCTCCTCCGCTGCAAAAAACGCTTAAAAAGAACAAGAGAATGTGTATGGAGTATACAGTGCTTTTTTTGCTGCTTCCCATTAATTTCAGTAGTCTATTCAGCGCCAAGATGGGGCATGCTGCTTAATTTTTCCTTGCTTTTTTTTCAAAGTGGAAAAGAGCAAGTGCTCCTTCCCATTGAAATGAAAAAGAGACTGGAGGCATTTTTGGCCCCCGATTCCACATGGAAAATGTGCTAAAATCAATGCAATGCAAAAAACTGTGTGAATGGACCCCTTATGATACTCAATTGATTCCCTTCCTTGTCTGTGTTCTGCAGATCAGACAAGTATGTGCACACTCCCTGCTTCCCTGCTGCATATTCTGCTGTCCTGAATACTGGGATGTCCTAAATGGTGTAATAAAGGGGCACCTCTATCCCTAAAGGTGTCAAGTTTTTAAGTTATACTCTATCCACAGGCAGTGGCAGTGCACATGCATGACCGTTCCTTCAGAATGGGGGAACGGGACCCCCGTTCTCGTGATCCCAGTGAACGGACACCCAGCAATCTATTCTGTGGATAGGGGATAACTTATAATTTAGCCACAGCCCTTTAAGATCTTTAGAGTCAGTGGTGGCCCTTTATAACACCACACTGGAGAATCATTGTCATGC